>JAFCMP010000238.1:0-40363 GCA_017506865.1 Tribonema minus
ACCGCGATCAGCGCCGTCATTACGGCGACGATGAGCGCTGCCTCCCCCTGTGGGGGGGGGGGGGGGGGGGGAGGGGGAAGGGGGGAGGGGGGGGGGGGGATTGAGCTCAACGGGAGGAAAAAGTGAGAGGCGTCGTCGTTGCCATCGTGGAAGAATGCATTCTAGCGAGTGCCGCGACCGCGATCAGCGCCGCCATGACGGCGGCGATGAGCGCTGCCTCCTCCTGTAGTTGTAGATTTTTCTGGAGGGGGGGAAGGGGGGATGGAGTTTAGCGGGGAGAAAAAGCGAGAGGCATCGTCGTCGTCGTCGTCGTCGTCATTGTGGAAGAATGCATGCTAGGGAGTGCCGCGACCGCGATCAGCGCCGCCATGGTTTGGGGGGAGAGGATGGGGGGGGGGGGGGGGGGGGGGGGGGGCCAGTGGTGGTGGTGTGTGTGTGTGGGGGGGGGATGGAGTTCAAAGGGGGGAAAACGTCGTCGTCACGGCGGCGATGAGCGCTGCCTCCCCCTGTAGTTTGATTTTTTTTGGGGGGGGGGGAGGGGGGGGGGGGGGGTGATGTTCAACGGGCGAGACAAAACTGAGGGGCGTCATTGTGATGGAAGGATGGATTCTAAGGTGCCTGCGCCCTGGGCGTTCGTCTTGTGATAGTGATGGAGTGTGGACGCCTCGCGGCGCGCGTCGGACCGTGATGGCAGCTACGGCGGCGGCGACGAGCGCTGCCTCCTGCTGTTTGCGCGAGCCGTTTTCGAGTACAGACCCCCCCCCCAAAAAAGAGGGCTTTTCGCGCCCCTTGCAAAGCAAAATTCATAAAAGTACAGACATGGTTGTCGTTGAGACACTTTCAGAAGTCACACGACATGCAGATTCCGTACAGCAGCATCAAGTTAGACCATCATCTGGGCTTTTTCGCGCCCTGAGCAAGAATTAATAAAACGTACAGACATGGTTACATTTCGCAGGTCTCTGACCGTAGTGATGTGATTGAGAGAGGTGGAGCGCTCGAGCAGCGCATGACGCTCGCGACAAGCGGAAGCGAACGTTGCGCAGCGTCAACGGCGGCAGCGGCGGCCGCAACCTGAGACCTGCCATACACAAAGGCGCTGCCAAGGCGATCATCGAGGAGCAATGAGACACGCAATGGTGACAGAGTGTACTAGACTGTGGCGGTCTACTCTATGGCAGCAGCCTGAACGTCAAGGATCTTTGGGGCTGATTGCGCTGCGAGCAAGAATCAGGCGGCGCGCACGCCCCTCATGCTAGCCAACGATTCTAGATTGAAGCTAGAGTTAAGGTTAGGGTTACGATAGAAATAGGGTTTGGGGCCAGGGCGAGGCGGCATCTGACCTGCGCTTTGTGCTGGCTTACAGTCAGCGTTAGGGTTGCGGTAAGGCTGAGGGTGAGGCGGCGACTGACCCGCACTTTGTGCTGGCTTACAGTCAGGGTTGCGATTAGAATTAGGGTTAGGGTGCAGGCGCGCGCGCCCAGTGGGCGGTGTTGCGGTCGCGCCCACCCTAGGGTTGGGGTCAGGGCCAGCACCCTGTACCTACCCGGGTTCGAGGCATCGGCAACAGAGGGTCGGCGTGCAGCGGGCGCCTAGGGTTAGGATCAGTATTAGGGTACTAACCCTAACCCTAACCCTAACCCTAACCCTAACCCTAAGGAGCGGCACCGTGTACCTCGCGCTCGCCGCTGCGGTCCGAGGGTCAGGGTTAGAGTTTGGGTCAGGGTCAGGGCTAGGGTTCAGGGTTTAGGGCTAGGGTTAGGGTCAGGGGCGGCGTCACGCGCGCACCTCGCGCTCGCCGACGCGGTCTGACGCGAGCACAAAGCAGGGGTAGGGTTAGGATTAGGGTTGGGGTTAGCACACCGCACGCTCGTCGCCACGGTCCGATGCGAGCTTTTGAGGTTAGGGTTAGGGCTTGAACCAGGGTGAGTGAGGGTTAGGGTCAGGGTTAGGCGCGCACCTCGCGCTTGGCGCCGCGGTCCGGCGGGGTCCGAGGCGAGCGCTTAGGCTAAGGGTTAATATTAGGATTAGGGTTAGGGTTGGGGTGAGGGCTACGTGCCTCGCGCACGCAAGCGCGGCAGGATTAGCGTCAGGTTTAGGGTTAGGGTTAGGCCCTGCACGGCCGCTTAGGGCTAGGGTTAGAACTAGGATTGGGGCTACACTAGGGTCAGGGCCAGGCGCGCACGCACCTCGCGCTCGGCGCCGCGGTCCGATACGAGCGCGCCGACGAGCGCGGCGCCCTGCGCTTAGGGTTCGGCCTAGGGTTAGGGGGGGTCAGAGTTGAGATTGGGGTTAGGGTTGGGGTTAGGGCTGCGCACCTCGCGCTCGGCGCCGCGGTCCGATACGAGCGCGGCGACGAGCGCGGCGCCCTGCGCGGCCGCGAGCATGACGCTCATGATGCGCAGGAAGAAGCGCCGCAGCGCCGCCTTGTGCGCGCGGTGCGCGCGGTCGGCGTCCGCGTGCGCGAACCGCAGCGTCACGGCGCTCGCGCTGCGCAGCGCGAACGACGTCACGCCGCGGCGGCCGCCGCCGCCGCCGCCGCCGCCGCCACCGCCGTCGCTGCCGCCGCCGCCGCCGCCGCCGCCGCCGCCGCTGCCGCCGCCGCCGTCGCTGCCGCCGCCGTCGCTGCCGCCTCTGCTGCCGCCCAGTGGCTGCGGGCTGCCGCTGCGGCGGCGGCGGCTGCTCCACTGCGTATCGCCCACGGGCTGGTTCTCGCGCCAGAGCGCGCGGAGCTCCGCGTTCGCCACCTGTCGTCGCGACGGCGGGATTAGGGTTACGGTTGGGGTTAGGGTGGAGGTCAGGGTTAGGGCTAGTGTTAGGGCTAGATTTATGGGGGGGTGCAAATCAGGCGGGCGCGGGAGGGGGCGGCAGTGCGCGCCCAGGCGTTATCGATACAGCGTGTCGCGGCACCTCTACAAAACTAGTAGTGTTCGTACAGGTACCACTGCTAGTTTTGCACAGGTACCAAGGTGCGTTGCATCGGCAACGCCTGGGCGCACAGAGGGGGCCGAAGGGGGGAGGGCAGGGGGGGGCTGCTACGAAGGCGACGGTGCATACACGGCAGCAGCGCCGCTTTGCGTCTCACAGCTAACAGCGGTGTAGCCGGGGGGCCACGGTCCGCCGCCGCGGCGGCCGGCGGCGGCGCGTGCGGCGCGTTGTGCTGCCGCCGCCGCTGCCGCCGCGCCTGTGGGAAGAGCCGCTTGCGCTCGTACGTACGCGACTGCGACCACGATATGCGACTGCGGCACGCACGAGCACCACGTGTGCTCGCTGCTTCTCTGGGTGTTAAGCGAGGGAGCTTGGCCTCCTATGCGGCGGCGGCGGCGGCGGCGGCGGCAGCGGCGGCGGCGGCGGCGGCCATGGCATGGGCAGCGGCTGCGGCGCTGACGAGCATTGCGCGCGAACAGCAGCTAAGCGCGTCGCATTTGCGCTGCTGCTGACATGATATCTGCACCCCTCGAGACGGCCACGCGCCTCGCGGCTCAGGAAGTCGAGTCGCACATCGACTGCCCCCGGTTGAAGTTTGCCGGAGGAGGCAGCTTGACTTCCGGTCCACAACTTCAACTTTGCCTTGAAGTTGGGGGGGGGGTTGCACGCGCCGCCACAGCGCTCGGCAAGACGGCACTCCCACGTGCAGACATCAGATCGGAGCCACCGCAGACACTCAGAGTTCAGACGAGAGGGGGTTGGTGCGGGTCAGGGTTAGGGGGCCAGCCGGCGCCGAGGGTTAGGGTCAGGCAGCGCAGGCGCCAGAGCCTCGAGCGCGGCAGGGAGCAGCAGCGCTCGGCAGCAGCGCTCGGCAGCATGCAAAGACAAGTGCATGTTGCGCGCGCGCGTCGTCCGACGCGTTTCGGCGCCGCAGCAGCGCGGCGGCGCCGCTGTTGTGCAGCAGCAGCAGCGGTCCGGCGACGCTGTCGCGCAGCAGAGCGTGCTGCGCGGTGAGGCGCAGCTGCAGCGCTGCTGCTGCCTGCGACATGCTTAGTATCAGCCTCCCCGCTAACACCCCCCCTCCCCCCGCACACACGGCACGGCGCGCCAGTACATACCCCCATAACTCACTTGAACTTGTCAAACATGCCACTGCCACCGCCGAAGGTTGCGCACGGTGGGTACTGACCCTACCCCTATCCCTAACCCCTAACCCTGAGTTTGTAGACTCTAACCCTGAGCACTGGGGCAGCACGCCGCTGCTGAGCATCGCCGCCGCAGTGCCAGACGCCGAGGGCACTCGTGCCGCGGCGCGCCGCCACGCAGTTGACCCCAACCCTAACCCTAGCCTAACCCTGACCCTAACCCTAAGCGAGATGGTCTCATCTGCACACGGTTTGATGGCTGCAAGTGCTTTTGTCCTCTTTCGCCCTTACGGATACAAACCATTTCCGTTTGAGTCGGACGCGATGGCATTATCTGCATCACCTGCATGCGCGCGCGCGCGTGCGCGCTGCGGACGCCTCGCAGTGATCAGCCCTAACCCTAACCCTAACCTCAACCCTAACCCTACTCCTAACCCTAACCCTGAACCCTCCCCCCCCAGACAGCACCCGAGACGCCCGCAGTCAGACTTTGCAACGCCTTGCCCTGCAAATGGCTCAGCACGCCTGCGCAAATGCGCGCAGCAGCGGCTTCAACGGGCATCCACGAAGGTCACGGGACGGGGCCGGCGGTCTGACGTGGCGTGTACGCAGTTGAAGTGCGGGCAGTCGCCTCTTGAACTTGAACTTTAAGCCAGCTCGCACTTCAGCACCTGCCCCCAGCAGGCCGAATTCTGGATGGGCGTTGCCCCCAAGCGCCCTCACATACTACTTTCGAAGTATAGTATATAGTGAGGAACAGCTCTCAGTGGCCGCTCTAGGGGCGGCTGCGAACAGCGCCGCAGCTGCGGCAAAACTGCGCGGCGTCCCACAGGGGGCGTGTGGGGAGCGCGCAACCCTGTTCTGCGAGTGCTGCAGATCAGCCTTTAGTCAACTTCAACTCTCAACCGCACGCACAAAAGGTGCCTCACGCGCTGACTGCAAGGTCCTGACTTACTCATGAGTGACTCATTGACTCGAGGTCCACGAGTCGCAGGACTCGCGCAGGCTTCAAGAGTGTGCACATTGACGTGCAACAGCAAGCCCAACTGGACCAGCACAGCTGCAGTGATGCACGAACTCGGGATTTTATTTGTCGCGTCCTGAAATGATGGATCGGGCACTTGCGCCCATGTTTGGTCTGCCTCGCGCCAACGCAGCCGGCCCACACGATAGGTGGGTGTCCTAATGGTACAATCACTTACTGTACCACGTACTTCAATGTTGGGTGAGGCAGCTAACTTCAACGGCCTCGCTTTCTCTACGCTTCAGTTCAGCTACAGTTCACCAAGCTACCGTTGACCAGCAATACACGTGCCCACCTGCAAATCAGAGCGAAGGGAGGTCCACGCCAGGCTGGTGCCGGTGGAAGTGGCCCCAATGGCACTCGCAGCGCCAAAATGACCACTCTTTTTCCTAGCGGAGCCTCCGCTGGACACCGCACCGTCGGTATCGTAGGCATGCGCCCTGGTGCTCTCCGAATCCCTGGTACTTCCGGCTGCAGAGAGTGCACGTCCTGCTCCCGCAGCGGCTTGAAAGTGTCTGCCTGAACTGTACTCTTCAGCCTCAGGCAGCACCCGAGCTGCAGGCGATACCGGTGGCATCGACCATCCGCTTTCAGGATGCGATGAGCACTATGCATACATGTGTGGCTTGCTCATCTGTGCTCCTACTCGACGGAGCATCGCAGCAGGTGTGGCAGATAACACGGCGCGGGGATTATTGAAGCTGCTGGTCAAGCTTCAGACATCGCCGTCGAGCCGCCAGCAACATGCATGCCAGCAACATAAGATCATCTGGATCGCAGCAAGAGGCGTTTAGCTTGCAAGCAACTTTATGCAAATGAGCCGCCAGCAACATGCATGCCAGCAACATAAGATCATCTGGATCGCAGCAAGAGGCGTTTAGCTTGCAAGCAACTTTATGCAAATGTCATGCCTTGAGTGCTTTGTGTTGCAGTCCAAAGAAGGTTGCTGTAGTGCTTACAGACACACTACACCACAACATGCAGCGCTGCAGCAGCACTCCAACCAAACAGAAAAAGCAGCCCCCCCCGCCCGGTCAAGTTCATCAGTTTCAACTGTTCGGCAAAAAAGGGGTGTGCGTCACCTCGCTGTTCGCTGCGCGGAGAAAAACGCATAAATCTGTCGTACTGATCAAAACGAGTGCGCCGTTGGGGGGCTTGCTTGGCGGTGCTATTGAAGCGCCGTAACGCGCAAGCAAGGGGGGGCGGCAGGAACAGCCGTTCATGCATCATCATCAAATGTCCGTGTTTTTTCAAGCAACTGCGCCCCTAGCACATTGGTATGGGGATCCCACCATGATGGTCTTGTCAATCCCCACCATGTGGATCCCACCATGATGGTCTTGTCAATTATTACGTAAGAGCCACAGACGCTACTGACTAGAGCTCTCGCATGAGACAACGTGTCGCGTGGCAAAGCGGAAGAGAATGTCGGACAAGCCACCACACACACACACACAGTGGAAAAGCGGTCATCCAAACACAGCATGTTCAGCACTTGTTGCCGTTGAGCGCAGCACCGTTGAGGGCAATGGCGTATTCATTCACCACGTGCGCCCTAAAGTTTACAGTTCCTGTATGAGCGCTGCCTGAGTGCTGTTTTCGTGCTCAGCGTCGGCGCCGCGTGATATCGACAGCGCTGCCGCCCTCCGCGTGAGCTCCGGAACGCCCCCCAGCAACCGCAGCACAGATGCCTCCCTGTCCCCCTCACAAGGAGGCGGTGAGGGCGGATTCACACACAACGGCCGCTGATGTGTCGCCTTAGCGCCGTCCCGACCGCACACACCGGCTTCGACGGCAGCATCAGCCGTCGCCGCCGGCGAGAGAGGTGGCGGCAGCGGCACATCAAGCCCGTCACTAGGCGCGGGCTGAGGGCCAGCGCTGCCGTCGCTCGTCGCCGTTGCGTCTGTTTCCGCTGCATCCGTGGCAATGGGTGTCGCCACGGACGATACAGCCGGCGATGGCGGCGGCGGCAGCATTGGCGCTTCAGCATTGTTGAGGAGTGCAGACCGATGCTCGACGCCAGCAGCGGCGGCTGCCGCTGCGTGGGTCTCCCGCGCCGCAGCAGCAGCTGCGTGGCCGCTATCTTGAGCGTTCTCCACTGGCGCCGCTGCTGCCCCTGCAGCTGCTGCAGCGGCAGCAGCGGTGCATGAGAAGGCGGCTGGAGTGGCGGGCGCAGCAGCAGCAGCAGCAGCGGCCGTTGCGGCGTCGCCTCGCGTTGTTGGCGGCGTTGCTGCTGCGGGGTGGACGTCGCTGCCGCTGAGCAGCGATGCATCCGAGTAGCTCTCGTCGTCTGATGAGGACTCTGAGTCGGACTCGTCACTGCAATTGCGGGGAGTCAGAGAGTGAGGCATCAGGACCCCCTCATCCTTCGGTTGCACTTCAACAGGAAGTGCTCTGAGTGCATGAAGTGCCACGCAGCGTGCAGCATGCGTGCGACTGTGCAGTTTCGACTACCAGCAGTAGCGCAAGGCAAAAGTGAGGCTGGACTGGATGGAGAAAGGTGCGATGTCTCTCTCTGCATCATGCGACCTCAAGGGGTGACGCACCACCACACAGGCCCCGCCGCTCAATGGCCCCCCAACAGATGGCATGTGTGAAGCCCCGCATGAGCTACTGAGCAACGGTGCGTCAGTGAACTGATCGGCGTGCCATTTGTTGTTGCCAAATCAAAATACTTCAGGACTTCAAAGTCTTCAAGTCGCACTGGTACGAGCTGCCAAGTCCCAGCGCGATGCCACCTGGCCAGCTATCCCAGCCCTTGCCCTAACGCTGACCTTAACCCTACCAGCAAGAAACGCGCGTTTATTAGCCTGCTGCGCATGCCTAGCACTCCTGCTCAGGAGCAAGCAGGAGGCAACAGCGACAGTACCGATCGCAGTGCCTGACGCTGTCAACTTGAACTTCTTCAGTCGGTGGTACCCCTCGTACTGTTCTCAGTCGTGCATCATTTACTGTTTCAAAGTTGCTACGGTTGCGCGCCCCATGTCACACAGGGAAAGGGAAAGATGGTCGAGGACGCAGTGGGGGGGGGGGGCGGGGGGGGGGGGGAAGCCACTTGGCAATGTCGTTCAGAAGCGATCGTTGATTTCTCCGTCGTGCATCGATGCGATTCCAAAGGTGCCAAGGTAGCGAGGCCGTGCATAGCCCCATGATCAGGGTTAGGGTCAGGTCTCAGCCAAGGCAGCGCAAGGCAAGGCACCTGCAGCCACCGCTGCCGCCGCGGCTACCGCTGCCGCTTCCGAGCGCCGATGGCAACTGCGCCGGGGAGGGGCACTGCAGGTGGCGGTGGTATGCGGCGTACAGTACGCCTTGCCAGACTGGTGTACGAGGCTACGTGGAAAGTGCCGGGAGCGCCAGACTGCAACACGAGGCTACCTGAAAAGCGTCGGGAGCGCCGCGACAGACAGCTAATCACACTCCGCAGACGGGAGAAGCTCGGCTGCTCCCTCCTGGAGACGCGTCACTGGTACATAGAAGCATGAGCAGGAGCAGCAGAGAGCATCGCGCGCCACGCTGTCGCCGCTGCGGCTGCCGCCTCCGCCGCCGCTGCTCAGGCCGCCGCTCGTGTGTGGTCCAACCAGCGCCGCCAGATGCGGGCGAATGACGCTGCATACGTGAAACGAGGTGTCGAAAGCGCAACAGTACGCTGCATTCGGTGAAACGCTGCCACGCGCAGCTGCGCCGCCCCACCTGCTGCTGCCGCTGCTGCCGCCGCCGCCGCCGCTGCCAAGGCCGCCGCTCGCGTCGTCCGTGTCCGCGCTGCGCGGGCCGAACAGCGCCGCCTGGTACTCGCGCTCGGCCTCCGGCAGGCCGAGGCCGACGCTTGCTGCGGGCGGCGGCGGTGGCAGCGGCGGCGGCGTGCAGTGAGCACTGACACGCAATTGAGCGTTTCTGGCACGGCCAAGGCCGGCACGCGCTGCGGCGGCGGCAGCGGTGGCGGCGGCAGCGACGGCGATAAACGAGAAGCGCCGCCTGATACTCGCGTTCGGCCTCCGGCAGGCCAAGGCCCACGCTTGCTGCGGGCGGCAGCGGCGGCGGCGTGCGGTGAGCACTGACGCATGGCGCATTGAGCAGTGCTTCTGGCACGGCCGAGGCCGGCGCGCGCTGCGGACAGCCGCGGCGGCGTTCGATGAGCTTGGCAGCATACGATGCGCACGGAGGCGCAGTTGAGCAGTGCTGCTGACACGACCTGGGCCGAAGCGCGCTGCGGGCGGTGGCGTCGCTACGGCGGCATACCATGGGCACTGAGGTGCAGTTGAGCGCTGCTTCTGGCAGGGCCAGGGCCCACGCGCGCTGCGGGCGGCAGCGGTGGCGGCATGCGATGAGCGCTGACGCACGCGCATACTTCCATGAGCGCTGCTGCTGGCAGGGACGAGGCCGCTGCGCACTGCGGGCGGCAGCGGCGGCGCCATACAATGAGTAATGGCACGCAGTTGAGCAGTGCTTCTGACACGGCCAAGGCCGAAGCGCACTGCGGACGGTAGCGGCGCTGCGGTGGCGGAATACGATGAGCACTGACACGCAGCTGAGCAGTGCTTCTGGCGGGGCCAGGGGCTGACGCGTGCTGCGGGCGGCGGCGCTGCGGCGGCGGTGCGCGATGAGCGCTGCGGCGCTGTTGAGCACTGCTGCCGGCTGGCGCGCGCTGCGGGCGGCAGCGGCGCTGCGGCGGCGGCGCGCGGTGAGCGTTGCGGCGCTGTCGAGCGCTGCCGTGACACGCCTGCAATCCGAACTCGCACGATCAGGAGCCTCGAGCAAAGGCCGTCTGTGTGGCACGTACGCACGGCAGCGGGCGCTGCGGTAGGTCTGGCAGTTCTCTGCGAGTGCCAGAGCGCGGGCGCGTCTGAGGGAGCTGTTAGG
The DNA here is from genome assembly GCA_017506865.1 of Tribonema minus. NCBI lineage: Eukaryota > Xanthophyceae > Tribonematales > Tribonemataceae > Tribonema > Tribonema minus. The sequence continues at coordinate 9,955 of JAFCMP010000238.1, forward strand.
GGGGCACGTAGGGGGACAGCCGCAGCAGCGCTCGTCGCAGCTGTGCGCCCAACAGATGTCGTGGATGCAACGCATCTCGGGCCTGGTACTACGGTTCTGCCAATGCACCGCGTGCGACTTGCGTCACTGTGCAACGCACCTTGGTCAGCCAGGCCAGCCACTGTGCCACTCGAGGAGCACGGCGTTAACTAGGGCTAGGGGTAGGGCCAGGGTTAGGTGGAGGTGGCAACGCTGTGTGGCGTGCTTGAGCACTGTGCCCTCTTCACTGATGCTCGCTCAGGGCGCATTGAAAACCAGATGGTGGATGTCGAGCTTGCTACCAGAGTCTACATGGGTCTTTGTGACAAGAAGCGTCTCAATGCGCAGTGGACTTGGCTGAAAATTGGCAATCTGTCGATGGTTTTCAGTTCCGCAAACGGAAGCTCCCATTCTGCTTCTGCACGCGTTTGTTGTTCTGTGATGAACCGCCACCTGTTGTAATCACGGTGACGATTAATGCAGGCATCGTGCGTGAAGAATACACTGCAATGGAGGACGTACAAGCACCCGCAGAAAAAGCAAACAACGTCAACTCTTTCTCTAAATCTGGCTAAAATCCAACAATGTGCATCTCGCTTCCACTTCAAATGAAACACGTATGGTGCAGTCAAAAGCGTTCTGTTTTGCTGTGCATGAGTACAATTCGCTGCGACGTTCCCCCACCTTTCGTTAGCGCAACAGCCGCTTTTGCATACTCGTTCGCATATCAGCACCCGCAAATGTCAACTTTCTAACCTGGCTAACATCTGACGGTACCCATCTCGCTTCCACTTTGATTGAACATGTACTTCGAGGTATGGTTCAGTCGAAAGTGTTCTGTTCTGCTATGCACAAATACATTTTGCGGCGATGTTTTCCCACCTTTTGTGAGCGCAGCGGCGGCCTCGGCATACGCGTTCGCGTACAAGTACCCGCAGACATCAACTGTTCTCAACCTTGCCTGAATACGCCGATCCGTGTCCCAATTCTGCTCCAATTAAAACCTTTGTAAACCTTGTACTTCAGAAGTACTTGAGTCAAATGGCGTTCTATTCTGCTGTGCGCAGGTATATTTCGCGGCGACGTTTTCCCACCTTTTGTGAGCGCAGCGGACGCCTCGGCATACGCGTTCGCGTACTCTCGGCGCGGCAATCCGTTTTCGCCTCCACTTCAAACGAAACATGTGCTTTGAAGTTAAAGTTCGTTTTAAAGAGTTCTCTGCCTGCTGTGCATGCGTGTATTTTTTTACGGCAATGTTTCCCCACCTTTTGTGAGCGCAGCGGACGCCTCTGCATACGCGTTCGCGTACTCTCGCAGGTTGTCATCGTTGCCCAGCATCTGCAGCCACACGCAGTAGTCCGATACGTAGAGCTGCAGGGCAGTGCAACGACCATGAGCCTCAGTGTTTCAAGGGGATGGTCAGTGCTTTGAGGGGATATGTGGTAGCCATAATGACTAGTCAGTGTTTTGAGGGGACATGTCAGTGCTCTGAGGGGATTTAAGGTGGCCATAATTTGAAGCCTGGTCAGTGTTTTGAGGGGATGTGTGGTGGCTATAGTCTGTAGCAACACGCAGTAGTCCGACACGTAGAGCTGCAGGGCAGTGCGACAAACACAGCGTCAAATCAGTGCTTCCAGGGGATATATAGTGGCCTCAATTCAAAGCCTGGTCAGTGCTTTGAGGGGGTGTCTGGTCGCTGTAATTTGAGCCTGGTCAGTGTTTTGAAGGAGTATGTGCTGGCTATGTGTGCTGGCTTGAAATTTGAAGCACAGGCATACATAAGTGTTGTGAGGGGATGCGTGGAGGCGATAATTTGAAGCCTGGGTCAGATGTGCGTCCGACCTCAGCCCTGACGGAATTTTCAAAAAAGGTTGGAGCGTCACATCTTGAAGCTCACGCGGCAGCGCAACTGACATGGGTGCCAGAAACCTGCAGCGAGCGGATATAACTCCTCGATAACTCTAAACAACAACTCGCCAGAAGCGACTGGGGCTTTAGACGGGGCCAGCATTACGCGCTGCGCGACAGCAGTTGACCCTAACCCTAGCCCCTGAGTTAGGGTTAAGGCGTGAACGCGCGCGCGCTTTGCCAACCCCAGCCCTAACCCCTACCCCCTTTCTATTTGGGCGCTGGCAGACGCTGCCCAGAGCGTGCTTGCGCTCCGAGTGCCGAGTCTGGGAGTTTAGAGCTTAGGGTTAGGGTTAGGGTCGACGTGCGCCACCATACGCACGCGCCTTGTTGTGCAGGTAGTGGGGTTCGCTGCGCACTGAACGCGCGGCAGCCAGCGCGGCCCCAATCCTCAACCGAACTTCAACCGTAATTATCAATCCGGGGCACTGGCGGACTCTGCCCACAGCGCCACCGCGCGCGCGCGCACCTCGTTGTGCAGGTAGCGGAACTCACTGCGTGCGATGGCCGCGTGGACGCGCAGCGGGCAGCGCAGCTCTAACCCTAACCCTAGCTATCATTCCGGCGCACTCGCAGACTCTGCCCGCAGCGCACTCAGGGCATCAGGGTTAGGGCTGGGGGCTAGGGCAACGGGCGCCGCCGCGCGCGCATCTTGTTGTGGCGGTAGTGGGGCTCGCTGCGCACCGGACGCGCACCAGGCAGCGCGGTATTAACCCTAACCCTAACTCCGACCCGCGGCGCTGGCGGACATGTCAGGGATAGGACTAGGACGAGCGACGGGCGCCACCGCGTGTGCGCGCACCTTGGTGTGCAGGTATTAGTGTTACAGACTTCCTGGGGTTAGCGTTAGGGTTTGTTGACCCGAACCGTATTGGGAGCTGCAAGAGGTTGTCTGGGGCGCCGTGCGCACCTTGTTGTGCAGGCAGTGGAATGCGCTGCGCGCGAGCGCCGCGTGGACGCGCAGCAGGCAGCGCAGCGCTAACCCTAACCCTACCCTAGCCCCAGTTATCATCCTTGGGAACTGGCGGACTCTGCTCGCAGCGCACTCAGGGCATCAGGGGTAGGGCTAGGGTAACGAGCACCACCGCGCGCGCACCTTGTTGTGCAGGTAGTGGAACTCGCTGCGCGCGAGCGTCGCGTGGATGCGCAGCAGGCAGCGCAGCGCGGCGCGCCGGCCGCCGCGCAGCGCCGCCGCCACGTCGCCGAGGCACGCGCGCGTGAGCTGCCAGTGGCGCAGGTACGGGTAGCAGAGCGACCGCCGCGCGCTCGCCGCGACGGCCTCCTGAGCATTGCTGCCCCAGACCTGGGGGGGGGCCAGGGGGTGGGGGGGGGGTGGGGGGGGAAGTGGAAACTAAAGATGGGATCGTCATCATGCATCCCTTCGGGTGCCATCAGCAGTGGCTCGCCGCGACGGCCTCCTGAGCATTGCTGCCCCAGACCTTGGGGGGGGGGAAGGGAGGGGGGGGGGCAATTGAAATGTAGATATTGACCGTGCTGTATGACAATTGTCTTAGATCAGCTGCCCCAGACCTGAGGGGGGAGGGGAAGGGGGGGGGGGGGGGGGGGGATAAATGAAACGCGGATGAAGTCCGTGCAGTATGTCAATCGCCTCACACCAGCGGCCCCAGACCTGGGGGGGATTGCAATGCGGATGTCATCCTCGTGCGGTACGACAGTTGCCTCAGACCAGGTGAGCATTCCTTCGGGGGGGAGGGGGGGGGGGGGGGCAATTGATATGTGGATGATGTCCGTGCAGCGTGTGAAAGAAAACGAGGCTCTATCTGGGGGCGGGAGCTCTGTTGAGGCAACGAGGGGGAGTTCAAATGCCCGCTCTGTGAGCCGGGAGGATTGGCCTGGAGCCAGGGTTACATTTGGGCGCATGGACGATGCGGTGTTCGGGTTAGGGTTAGCAAAATATCCGCCCTATGGCCTACCCTGATCACTGGCGAGTCATGCGATTCGCGGAGGGTCACGATTAGGGTTAGGGTGAGGCTAACCCTAACCCAGCTGAGCATCGCGCGTTGGGTGTCTAGGGCGTGTGGGTACGTCAATTACCTCAAACCAGCTGAGCATTGCGCTGCGCAAGCAATGGTAGGTAGGTATGTAGTTATATCAATAGCCTGAAAAACCAGCTGAGCGCTGCGCTGAGCGTCGCGATGGTATGTATGTAGGTACGCTAATCACCTCAAACAGCTGAGCGCTGCGCATGGCAACAGATGGTATGTAGGTACGCCAATCATTGAAGCTGCTGAGCGTTGCGCTGCGCGCGGCAATCGCAAGTATGTAGGTACGTCAATCACCTCACACCAGCTGAGCGTTGCGCGGCGCAAGCAATGGCAGGTATGAGTTTTTGTCTACATTGTCCACTTCCAAGTATTCTTTTTGTCTATTTTTGTCAATCACCTCAAACCAGCTGAGCGTCGCGCTGAGCGTTGCGATGGTCCAGGCGGACTCAACGTTGCCCTCGCCCTGCGTGGTCCTCTGATCGTACGCGTAGCTGCGCATGCGGAGCGAGTACACGGCGAGTACACAGAGGGCAGCGCTCAGCGGAGTGAACTGGCGCTGAACCCGACTTCGCATCCATTCCATGTGCGGGTGGCGCGACCTGAATCCCACCGCTCACCACGCGTTTGAAGTGCGCTGGTCGGCAGTAGTTGAAGTGCGCGGAAGCGAAGGCGTGCGCTGCAGAGTGCACTTGAAGTATTTCACGTTTGAGGTTGGGATACTGTGAGCGCCCATCTGATGAGCGTTGTGAACCCACGCCAGAAACGCGCATGGGCACGCGTTCGATACATAAAGAGAAATGAGCACTGTTGAACTGCTTTGCACACGAAGTGCTTCAACAACCGTGACCTTTGGATTTTAAGTTATTTGCGCGCCAGCACTGCGCACTCGAAGCTATCCACGACGCTCTGCGAGACCGATGACCGATGTGCAAGGGGACGAGCGCTGTCGCGTTGAGTTGACAACCATGTTCACCCCCTGCTAGTGCTCGCGCGTGAGGTGACACCAGGGCACGCGCCATGAAAACTTCAACATCAGGAGGGGCTGGTAAAAAGCTGAACATCAAGAGCGCTAACCCTAACCCTAACCCTAACCCTAAGGGCTGTGAAAAAGCTGAACATCAAAAGCGCGGCGCGCGCGCGCGCGCGCGCACGGTCGCCCTCTCTGGTTTTCAACTGCAGGCATGGTCCACGGCACATGATTAGCGACTGCTTCCACAACTGCGTGCTGCTATGACCCTAACACCCTAACCCTCACTCTCACTCTAACCCTCTGCCTCACTGGCCGCGCTTCACGACCTCGCCTTGCGCGCTCTCCTATGAAGCGATCTGGCCGCACGGGAGGTTGCATGATGCAGCGTTGCTCAGCAAAGAGTCAGCGGCGGCGGCAGCGGCGGCGGCGATGCCACGCACCGCAGAGCGTGCTGTTGTCTGACTGCGGCTCGCCCTACTGCCGAGTCCCACTTGATGAATCAGCAGCAGCTAGGGCTGGAAGCTACGATCGCGCTGAGCCAAGTCCGCTGATCATTCGCGTCTGAGATTCGGAAGTAGGGCGCGAGCTCTGTTCAGATCATTGATTGCCAACCCTAACCCTAACCCTAAACCCAGGACCTGCCGCACAAGCACCTGCATTTTAAAAGCTCACCCTTACCCTAACCGTAACCCTACCCCGCATGCCACCCCCGCGGCAGTGCCGTATCTCGCATCGGTCGCCTTACCCCTCAACCCTAACCCTAACCCTAACCTAACCCTAATTCTAACCTTAACCCTAACCCTAAGACTGTGTAACCCTGCGCCAATTCTAGACATGCGCGTTGCGTGAAGCTTTCGCAACAATCACCCTACATCTGACCCCCAGCCCTCCTCTTGGCGGTGCAATCTCGTCTCACCCCCTAGGCGCGCATTTCCACAAGCACAGTCTCGCCCACATTGGGGACAACAACTTCCCTACACCTGACCCCCTAGCTCTACCCCCCCTGGCCATGCTAAGGGTTAGGGTGAGGGCCGGGGTTTGGTCGGGGTAAGTGCCAATCAGCCTGACCCCCTAGCCCTACCCGGCTGTGCAACCCTAGGCGCGCGCTTCCGTGAGCACTGTCTCACCCTACTCAGAGTCCGGATCAGCTGTTTCAATTGATGCATCAGTGCGGCGCGAGCCTCACCCGAAGATGATGTCGGCAAGGCCCTGGAACAGCTGCCATTCCTCGCGCGAAGCCGCCCTGCGCGTGCAAGTCAGGGTTAGGGTTAGGGTTTGACACAGCGCAGATGTCCTCACACCAGCAGTAATCTGGGGGTGACGGCGTTCAAATTCAGAGTTTTTGGCAAGTTTCAAAGTTGAGGCCAAAACCTACGAACAGCTGCCATTCCTCGCGCGAAGCCGCCCTGCGCGCGCAAGTTAGGGTCAAGATTAGGGTTCGACACAGCGCAGATGTCCTCACACCAGCAGTGATGTGGGGGTGACGGCGTTCAAACTCTTAAGCGCGTCATGGAATGCACACGAGGGCAATCCATCAGAAAGCCATTAGAACAGGGGCAGCGGCGCGCCCGGCGATCAGCGATCAACAATTGATTTACCAGCCCTTGAGTACACGCCTTTGATGAAGGTGAAGTTCGTTCAACTCGCACACGTGGTCAGCACCGACAGTGCGGGTGCTGGCAGCAGTGCAGAGGTGAAGCCGCGCTTCGCAAGCACAACACGGCGCAGTCCTTCGGCAGGGCTCGCGAGTGAAACCGTCGCTGCCTTCAGGGGGCGCTGCCGACCCTGCAGCGATGCCAGCGCTGCGCGCGCTACACAGTTGAAGTTGCATGGTGCAGCGCCTTCGCGCCATGAAGCCCTGTTGCCAGGCCAAGGACTCCCAGAAGGTGGACAGCACCTCCAGCAGGCAGCCTTTTCAATTCTTTTTATCGTGTGCAAAGTATATATCGGTCCGGCAAACCCCGCGCTCAGTGCAGAAAATTGTTTTTCTGTTGCGTCATTTGTTCCAATTCGTTTGCAACAATCGGTCCAGGAAATCCGGCACTCAGCGCAGAGACGGCACTGACGCAGCTCCGCTTCTGCTTCCGCCTATTTCTGCTCAAGGCACGCGCGCGGCGCAAACGGCAGCGCCGACGGGCGAGAGAAGAGTGGAGTGTCACCGCACCTGATGAGGTACTCCTTTCTGGGCAGCTGCGCCATCTGCGCCTGTTCCTCCTCAGTGAAACCGCTGTCTGCGGGAGAGGGGGGGGGGGGGGGGGGGGGGGGCACTGGGCATCAGTGCTCAGCAAATCCGGTCCGCATCAGCCTGCGCCTCCTTGTCAAAGGCAGCAGCTGGCGCTATCGAGTGGCGAGCCGGCGGCGTTGACTGCTGCGAACATCCCACATCACCGGCGTTAGCGGGGGCGTGGAGCGGTGCTGGCCGGGCGTACAACGCTGAAAAGTGCACTGAACGTGACTGCTGCGCCTCAACTTCAACTACTGCGGAAGCGTGTGGCTTGATGCTTCAAACCCTCTCGATGGAGGGAAGTCGAAGCATGATGTGTTACGGTGCTGATGAATTGCCGTCAAACCATGTCAACCTATGCCTGAGCCCTGAGCCCATTCAGCTCACGTCGGGGTCACCCCCTGGGCACCCCCACCCCAACCCCCGCCCTTGTAAATAAAAGAGTGCACTACTGTGGCCCACCACTTTCGGAAGACACCGCTGCTGCTGCTGCTGCTGCTGCTGTAGCTGCGGTATAGTTTGCTCTGCTTAGCTTTTGCCTTTCACTCAAGATGCACAGCAGCAGAGACTCAGATCAGTGTTGTATCACGTGTCGCATTATTACTGTATTCAAGCATCGTCGTAACGTAGGTCCTGGTACCTGCGTTGATCCAGTCGGGCTGATACGCCAGAGCTTCGGTGAAGATGACATCCTCCTGCGTGCATAGCGCACGGTAGGGGTAGGTTTAGAGGTGGGTTAGGGTCAGGGTAGCCTAGGGGTTAGGGGTAGCCTAACTAACCCTAACCCAAACCAAGAGCTGCAGGTCAAAGTCATCATCACACGTGCACTGTCAGTCGGTGACGATGGCGTCCTCCTGTAAGCACAAAACCCGGTCAGAAAGACTCATCCATGCTGTGATCACACACACGGCGCGGTCTGGGAGAGGTTAACCCTCACCCTACAACCTAACCCTAACCTACCCTAACCTAGCCCCAAACCGTAATCCGGCAGCCTCCGCAGCACGGGAGCACACACCGACGCGGTAGACCGCGTAACGCACTCGTATACATACATACACCTGACCCTGAACACCCGCAGGACTTTGTAAACCGCAGGGAGGAGCGCTGTAGAGTATTCTTGGACGCTCGCGCCGCGATCTAACCCTAACCCTGACCCTAAGGCATGCGTGACGGTCGCCAATCACGCGACTTGTTGTCTCTTTGAGTCCCCACGTGAGACCCGCCTCATTGGCCTATGTAACTAGGCTCCGCCTAACCCGAACCCTAACCCTATGCCCAACCCTTGGCTCCGCGTGTGAGACAAGCCCCGTTGGCCTATGTAAATTGGCTCCGCCTAACCCTAATCCTAACCTTAACTAACCCCCAACAATTGCGCTCGCTCAAACGAGACCAAGTTCTCTGTGCCGTCGCTGTTGCTGAGCCCGAAAACCGATTCACTCAAGGGCGAAGTCGCCATACATTGGTGAGTGGATGGTGGCGCACACATTTGCCCATTGGCGACGAGTGACTCGACTCTGTGTTGAGTGACTCACCTCTGTGACGAGTGACTCACCCCTGCGCCAAGCACATCAACATGAAGTGGATGCGGTGATGCGCGCGAGAGAGAAGCACTCTGTCCGCAGCGTTGCGCGCACCGCTGCATACCTACATACCGTGCAATCAAACATGCTCTTGGAGTAGAAACGCACGATCATTCTGCAGTATGAGCCGTCCTCGACTCGTGCATCAGCACAACTCAGACCAAGACTCACTCACCTCGGCGCCGAGTAAGTCGCCCAGATACCTGCCCTCATCGAACGCCAAGCTCTCCGCGTGCTCCCTGCACAAACAGGGTCAGGGTTAGGGTTAGGGTTAGCAAGCCACCGTCAGCTGCGCAGCGCATATCGGCGTGAGCAGTTTTTGGGCCGAGCGCATTCCGATAGCCCATCTGTGGGTAGCAATTGAAGGACAGATGCGCTCGAAGTAGGTCAGCAATACTTCATCTTTACATACTGCAAGCGCTGGTGTTCATGACCTTCTGTGGGGAAGTCATTGAAGTGCTCTCTGCGCAAACGGGCGAGCCATCATCAGCCGCGCAGCGCATGCCGGTTTCAGGCGACGGCGTGAGCGGTTTTGGGGTTGAGGACCGTTTCAAAACCCTTTTTTTGGGGGTAGTCATTTGAAAGACTAATAAACATACAATTGAAGCAGGTCCAGAATGCTTGGACTAATAAAAATACGATTGAAGCAGGTCCGGAATGCTTGGACTTCGCAGGCTGTGAGCGCTGGCGTGGATGAGCAGCCGCGATGCGCTGCGATGATCGCACTGTCTAACCCTGACCCTAACTCTGATCCTAAGCAGCATGCGCCAGAGCCGCGTTTGCGTGCAGCACGGCACCAGTGCCAGTCATTTGGCAGGGCTTCCGCATGTAGACAATTCAGGGTCCATTTAACATCTGTACACACAATGAGCAATGTCAGCGAGCGCTGCCACCACCAAAACAAGCAAGTCCGCTTCACAAAGGATGTACTTCAAGTATGAGCAGTATGTTCAGCATTCAATGTTATGGTGGCCTCTAGACCCCCCCCCCCCCCCCCAACAAACGCACACCCAGGTGGGAGCTGTGACGTGCAGCATTGCTCAGCAGGAGAATGAACTGACAAGCAGACCACTCGTGGCTGGCTGAATTGAATAAGATTGAAGTCTGTGCTGATGGCCGTGCTGCATATCAGCAACGGTCGTTGCCTCCGTCGAGCGATACTTAGAGTTTGGGGTGACGTGCATAGGCGCGCTGCCGCTTCCGTACACTGTCCCGCCGCCGTTGTACTCTGAACTGCGCGTGTACTGTGGCTGTACTGATGCGCAGTACACCCAGGGCCGCAATCGCACAATCCTCGGCGCAGCAACAGCAAGGCCCCTACTTTACCGGAAGTCTGGTGAGGCGTGCTACGAGCATTGTGATGTCCCCTGATTGGTCACAGCTCTGCGGCGCATGTGCACGTGTTGCGTTGCCGATGAGTCACAGCGTGTCGACTTTCTGGGGGTTTAGGGCTAGGGCTAGGGTTGTGACGTGGAGGCAGCGCTCAACGGCGGCGGGAAAACGCACCTCTGGGCGCGCCGTTCGTGCTCGGGCGTCTGCAGCGGCGCGGCACACGCAAGCGGACGAGCGAGTGGCAACAGCACCAACAGTGAGACTGGCAGCCGCAATAACATGGTGTTTGACTCGTGGCCAACTGCTGCAGCAGCGACCACACGCACTGGTGGAAGGCATTCAATTTGACGGCTCACCACACCTTGTCACCTAGAGCGCTACGGTCTTTTGATTCGTGAACATGTGCGTTGCGTCTGCAGTGGCGTGGCAACGGGCAAGTGGCAGCGGCACGAAGGGTGAGAATGGCAGCCGCGATAACGGTAACATGCGTGTTGTGCTTGCAGGGAGAAGGCAGCAAGGCGTGTTGCGCAGTATGCTGACCCCCCCCCCCCCCCCCCCCCCCCGCGGGGGGCCTCAACCGTTGGCATACATACGATTGGTACGCGCATGCGCCCACCGCGTCCAGATCCAACAGCTGCGCCATCTCGCATACTTGAAGTCCGTGAAGTCCCCCCCCCCTCCCTTGACCTTTGAAACAACTGCGCGTGCAGCACTCTGACCCATATCAAGGGGCTCCATCGTCGGCACACATACGGTAGGTATCGCACATCCCACTCACCGCGTCCGGATCCGACAACTGCGCCATCTCGCGTACCTGATGTCTGCAAACCTGCCCTGGTTTTTGAAATATTCAACTACCCGTGCAGGCCTCAACACATACGGTAGGTATCTCACCGCGTCCGGACCCGACGGCTACCCCATCTCGCGTACCTGATGTCTGCAAACCTCCCCTGGTTTTTGAAATATTCAACTACCCGTGCAGGCCTCAACTGTCAGCACATACGGTAGGTATCTCGCCGTGTCTGGATCCTGCAGCTGCGCCATTTCGCGTGCTTCAAGTCTGCGAAGCCCCCCCCCCCCCCCCCCCCCCCCCCCCCCCCTTTGATTTTGAATCATACAGTTGCAGGCGGCCTCCATCGTCGGCACATACGGTAGGTATCTCACCCGCATCCGGATCCGGCAGCTGCGCCATCTCGCATACTTCAAGTCTGCGATGCCCCCCCCCCCCCCCCCTTGGACTTTTAAACATATACACTTTAAGTACAACTGTCTGCGCAGTACGCTGCCCCACACGGGGGGGCCTCCATCGGCACACATACGGTAGGTATCTCACCGCGTCTGGATCCGGCAGCTGCGCCATCTCACGCAGCTCCTCGCGGAGCCCCCTGAAGAAGCCGCTGAAGGCCTGGTTGAAGCCGTAGCTGGGCCTGGCGAGCCCCAGCCCTAGCCCTAGCCCTAGGTCATCATCGCCGCAGGGGGCATCCGGCGGTGGGGCGCTGCCGTCTTCAACTTCAACCTCATCGTCGGAGTCGGGCGCGTCCTGATGCATGGACGGACGTCAAAGGAAAAGATATGAGGTCATCTCGACGCACAATGTGTTGTTTCAAGTGGCACGAACACAGAACCGTTGTCCGTGTCCTACTGTGTACATCAAAAATGCCATAGGTGCGCTGAGACTGGCATCGGGGGCGGTGCAGGAGGCACCTGAAGGAACGCTGGGTGAAAAGGGGCGGGGCGGGGCGGGGGGGGGGGGGGCAGCGTGCTGCTGCGTTTGAGCTCTTCTGTCGGCTCTGTCCGGCGCGCGTGGCGCTAACCTAACCCTAACCCTAACCCTAACCCTAAGCTAGAGGGAAAGAATGTACATGGACTGCGTGCGTGTGACGGGGCTACTTGAGCTGGACGAGCGCTGCTGCTTTCCTCTCATGAATTGCTCACAGCTGGATTAGGGTTAGGATTAGGAGCGCTCCACTAAGCTGCCTGCGCAGCTGGTGGCAGCGTCCAGTTGTGTGAGTCAGCTGGGCCTCGAGGGTGCGCGGGGAAACTTCTGCCGTAAGCGGGGGGCACATTCAACCCACCAGACTTCAACATCTCACCAGACGAGACACGAAGACGAGGTCAGACAGTGCTCTGGCATGTGCTGAAGGTAGGGTGGCATATACCGCAGAGCGTACTGTATGATTACTCATAAATTAGTTGTAATCCGATATGTCACGTGTGGCATACATCGTACCTCACTGTGTATCTCATGAGTCCTTGCAGTGGCTGCAGTCTATGATTACTCACGCTGGAACATGTACATAGCACGCGGCATATACTGTACCCTACCCTATACCTCATGGTTACTCGCAGTGGCTGCACTTTAAGGTTACTCACTCTTGGACATGCCGCGCGTGTACTTAGGGTTAGGGTTAGGGTTGACTAGACGAACCCTAACCCTAACCCTAACCCTGACCCTAACCCTAACCCATTGTACCTCGTGGTATACCTCACGATGACTTACGGTGGCAGCACTAGATGCAAAGACCTCGATGCACTCCTTGTTCTGTATACTTTTGGTTGTCGACATGTGGCGCGTGGCATATACTGTACCTCACTGTACGCTTTAGGATGACTTACAGTGGTTGCGCTGAATGTGAGAACCTGAATGCACTCGTTGCAGCATGAAGTTCTCAGCAGCGTACTGTATGACGTTTTGTACACTGACATGTCGCGTGTGGCATACACCGCACCTCACTGTGTACCTCGTGATTCCTTGCAGTGGCTGCACTCTATGGTCACTCGCACCTTGACTGCCGCTCGTGGTAAAAGTGAAATGTACTGTACCTCGCCATATGCAGCAAACAGCATGCTCTGTGATTACTTACGGTGGCTGTGCTGGATGCGAGAACTTCAATGCCCGTTCCGCCCTCCGCCGCGCGTTCCGCGGCGCGGTCCGCCAGCTCCTTTGAAGGGTCCCACTTGGGCTGGCATCGGCAACAGCACGGCCAATATGCATCAGACAACAGGGCGACTGTTACGGTAACAGCTCCTGCGATGGGGTCTCGGCTCGGCTAAGCGCTGACATCAGCAGGGTTACATTATGGTGATGGTGGCAACCTGCTGGTTGCCAGAAATTGTTTGGGCCTGGCATTTGGTATCGGATGCTTATGACGTTACAGTTGAAGTTCAACCGGCAGCGCCTGCGCGGTGACGTTGAGGATTTGATCCATCCATTCCTGGTGGCGTAGTGTATGTGCCCCATGTCAACAGACTCAGCAGCGTGGGCACCGGGGCCGACTCGCAACGACGGCACCCGTTGAAGTACTTCGAAACACACGTGTTTTCAGCGCAAAACCCCGAGAGTCCGCACGGCGCCGCACATGAGGACAATAGACAGTGGCAGGTCTTCTACACTCTTGACGCTTTCCGAATCTCAGAGGCCCGCTGTGGGCCGCTGACCAATTACGTTTGGGTTAGGGTTAGAGCTCATCCGTGCACACGCATTGGCAGCAGCGTTGTTGCACAGTCACCGCAATGCGTGGAATCGCATCGAGGACACGTCGCAGACACCAGATCCGGCTTGGAGGCCTGCGTGGGCCACCGACGCCACGCACGCAGCGCGCGCGTTCAAACATTCATACTTTAAAGCATATACCTCTGTAGATAGATGTATACTTTCGTGGTACATGCAGATATATCCGCAGCAAACCTATACAGTCAAGATAGATGGGTATCCGCGGCGCGGCAGCGCCGTGCAGGTGCCGACGTGAATGCGCTCGCGCCGGCGGGCGCATCTGCGCGCTGTGGTGCGTCACACCTGAAGTACATGCATATACACGGGGGGGTGGGTCCTGCGCAGCAGCGTCGCGCAGGTGGCGGAATGCGCGTGATTGCGTCAACAGCACGTCGACACTGCGCGCGTGCGCGCACGTGGTGCGTCACACCTGAAGTAGCGCAGACGTCAGGTCCAGATCCGGGAAGTGCTGCCCGGCGGTCGCCTTGGGCAGGTGAAGGACGACCGTGCCGCCGTCCGCGGCGGGGTCGTACACAGCGCGGCACCTGCGCGGCGGTTACATGAATGAATTCACTTGGCATGAATATACTGACATAAATTTCACTGGCATGAATATACCGACATGAATTCACTGGGACAGGCAGGTGCAGGACAACCGTGCCGCCATCCGCGGCGGGGTCGTACACGGCGCGGCACCTGCGTGGTGGTTTCATTAAATGAATTAACTGGGCATGAGGTCACAGGGATGAATTCACTAGGTCAGGACGACCGTGCCGCCGTCCGCGGCGGGGTCGTACGCGGCGCGGCACCTGCACGCCGTTTTCATGAATGAATTCACTGGCATCGGTTCATCGAGATGAATTCACTAGGACAGGGCATGTGCAGGACGTTCAGGTGGATGAATTCACTAGCATGAGTTTACCGGGATAAACTCACCAGGACAGGGCAGGTGCAGAACGACCGTGCTGCCGTTCACAACGCGGTCGTACGCAGCGCGGCACCTGCGCGCCAGCAAATCACGCGGACGAACTCGCCGGGACGAGTTCACTTGAACAGGGCACATGAGTGGTCCGGGACCTACTTACCTAGGGACAGCATGGTCTGCCCTCCGTTGTTGCTGTATGTAGTCAGCATAAGTCCGCCCTTTCATCATACATATTTTGAAGTCATCACAACGTGCTTACCTCTCATCGTCCTCGCCGCGCACCGGCAGCGGCAGGCGCAGCTTGAGCAGGTACGGCTTGCAGTAGAAGCTCACGCCGCAGCCGTCCTCCTGCAGTGATAGTTGTTTTTGCAGCTTTAGCACCAGTGCGTATGCGCGAAGCAACGGCCATGAAGCGCCTGTGCACGCATGATGCAACACAAATGCTTCCGCAAATGCTTCTGCAAACAACAGCGTTGGCAGCTTCAGCACTAGCGTGTATGCGCAGAATAACAGCTCTGGGGCTCTTACCGCACACACATCGCACCGCAAGTTGTCTGCAAACAACCCCCCCCCGTCAGCGTTTGCAGCTTCAGCACCGGTGTGTGCGCGCAAATGACAACGGCTCTTAAGCACCTGTATGCGCACTATGCGACACAAATCTGCTGCAAAAACACCCTCCCTCCCCCCATCCGTCAATGCTAGGAGTAGTTGCCAGCTTCAGCAACAGATGAAGCACCCGATGATGGCAGCTTTTCGGTTTCTGATTTCATGGAGGTTTCATGGAGGTTTCTTACAACCGCTAAATATCAGTAGTCCCACTTCTAGCGTGTGGTGACGATGGACAGAATTCAGGTGCAATGACCAATGCTAAACACTGCATAAAGGCGACAGCATCGTGATGCGCAGTATGCTGTGCTTTGTATCAAAGGCATTCCCGAGTGGCAGCAGGTGTATGGATGTGAGCAGGCTGCGTGCAAGGCCTTGCCGAACTTTGCTGCCTTGCTGTTGACAACTTCAATTCGTGCCACCACTTGTTGTCCACGTGACTCAACATTAGCTGCCTTGTGCATAGCCTGCGTCTATGTGTAACCGCACAGCCACTGTGATCAGCACAATGAGCGTATGCTATTCACACATTCTATTTGCGTATGAAGTGCTACAGTTGGCGGCGGCAGGCGGTTCAGCACAGATGCGAAAGAGGAGCCCTTCAAGCAACACCACCATAAGCATCAACTACGATGTCTCTTCCATTTTTGTCTTCTGTCAAACGAGCAGGTGTTACATCAACACACAAATGACGCCTCACTCCTAGTTGCGCCGTGGCATGCACAGCTGACAATTAGCCAATCAGCAAGCACTTCAGCTATAAGTGCGTGCCTTGAGTGGCTAGCTTGCAAGGGCCACAGCTGTGATGCCATCGGTGCAATCGCATCGCGGATCCCATCATAATGTTCTCCAAGCACGAGCAGCAAAACTCAAATGGAGCTGAGCATATGCATGCGCTCACGCCATATCAAACCAAATTATTCGTTGCTGAGCAGCAAATTATCGCCGAACTCACCTCAACATGAGTCTCAGCCGCTGACACCCTGATGTGAGGCACCCGTATCGTGACACACACGAAATCATCGGTTTGCTCCACCGAGAATCGAGGAGTCACCGGCATCCTGCTCCCTTCGCCCTGCCTGCCTTGGCACGTGAATTCCAAAACGAACTTCAAATGTAACTTCAATAACTGTCGAAAACGTCAGTGTTCGGTCGCTCAACTCCTTGTGTCTAGAGACATCACCGGAACAGACTGGCGCTCATTGCTATCGTCTCCACTACACCGTCACGACATCATGGCGTATACTGTCGTCTAGACAACACTTCCGACACCCTGGCGTTCACTGCTGTCCGTCCACACCGTCGCGAGCTGCCGCACACAGGTTCCAACCTGGTGCGGTGGCGAAAGGCCGCTCCACGTGCCGCGGCGGTTTGCGGCTGGGCACACCTCTTCGAGACGCAAGCTACCTGTGTCCTGCCGCACCCAGCGCTGTGCGGAGCACGGAAAGCCAGTAGACAGGCAAAAGCGACACGTTGCGCATTCCAATGAGTGATGCTGGACCGCGAGGCAGGGACCAGTATTGCCCGCTGGCACCGCCTGGCCGTTACACTCGGGCTGCAGCATGACCAGCTATTGAGTGCTCCATATGCCATACTCTTGTACAGTATGCGGTGCCATCAGTGCATGTACGTATCATCATCAGGTGTCCTATGCAATCGTGAAGTTTACTTCTCATATGCAGCAGACTACAGTCTGCCCTGCACCGCAAGCGCTTGGACACCGGGGCTGCAACACAGCCCAGCATCCGCGCAATGCGTGTGTACGCCTTTTCTACGAATCCTCAGTGTAGGTGCAGAAGCCTAGGTTCATGTACAAGTACTACATGTAGCACCGTCATGATGCTGCTGTGCTCACGCAGCTGGCGTGTCCCCTAAGGGCACGCTGCTGCTGTCTGCTGCAGCAGCAGGTGGCGCTGGCACCAATACACGCTCATGTGACAACAGTTGCTCTGCAATGTGATCAACTATCTGGCCACGAAAATACTGGCCGCTGCACCGCAACAAGCGCTTTCACCAAAGCATGCCTGGGTTTCATCACACATGGGCAACAAACATTCCAACGCATCATTCACCCCAGGGCCTGCAACCTGCCCCCTTGACGTGTCATGTAAACAACTTAACTGCAGCAACAGAGAATATGGTGTACAGCAAGCGGCCCAGGTGCATTGCATGCAGTCATTTGGCCCCCATAGTCCCTGTGAGCAAGATGGCACGCCAGTTGTGGTGCTGGCACATTCAGGTGCGCGTGCCTTGATATTTACTGGCAGCAGGTCTTTAGGAAGGTTAAATGTGGAAGAAGCCCGCTCATGGCGTGATGCTCGACCTTGTGTACAAAGGCTCTCTCACTTGGAACTACATGCAAAGAAGCACCCTCACTGGGGGCTGGTGCCTGAACCAGCAGCTGCAAATTTGAAATAGCCCCAACTCAAATCGCTAGTGTACTTTTTATTAATTCTCGCTCAGGGCGCGAAAAAGCCCAGATGATTGGCATCTAGCTGTAAGGAATCTACATGTCGTATGACAGTCTGAAAGTGTCGCAACGACAACCACTCAAACGCCGCCGCCGCCAAATGGCATCTCGGGGTCCTCCCCTACGTCCTCCTCCATGTGCCCCCCCCCCCTGGATTCTGCCATGTGTGTCATGACACGGCCAGAGTACGCCATGTGGAGCGCTGCCGACAGTGCCGAGCGTAAGCGCGCCAGGGCGATGCCCTTGAGAGCTTTAGGGCGCGCTCCTCCGGGCACTGACATCCTGCTGGCATACTCCGTCGCCACAGCCTCCAGCAGCTTCCGCCCCTGCTCCCCGATGCTGCCAAATGACCCTATTGCCAATGTGGCAAGTTTGTAGCAATTCTGATCATAATGACCAGAATAGTGGGTAGTTTTGGCGGCCTCTTGGTCGCGGCAGCATCGCTCGGGGTCTGCTGCAGTCTTCGCCGCCCGCGACGCCACCTGTGCCTCGAAGCAGGTAACGTCCACCATGAGCGGTAGGTGGCGTGTCGGGTCGTCGTAGCCGGTCACCGGGAAGGCGTCGGCAGGCAGCACGATGTCCATCCTGCGACTCCCCGGCGGCCCGGCGGACCCCAGAAACGGCGTGTAGTCCTCGTCCACCAGTCCCGTTTTGAGGTATTGCCGCAGGAGGCGCTGCGTGGCCCTCTTGACGCTATTGTGGACAATGGTGTCGTGCGCCTTGACGCGTGGCGCTTGACACAGCCGTGCATGCAGGGTGCCGCCCGGCGACTTCCCGCACAGCTTGCAGCCTGCCGTCTGCTCCTCTACTCCGATGGCGCGTTTGACGGCCAGCTGCCAGGATAGGCCATCGAACGAAGCCGTTGTGGAGTACATGGGCTCGTTGAGGAATGCCATGCCGATCGAGTGCATGTGGCGCTGCGACCGGAATCGAGCAAGTGCTTGCGTGCGTTGCGTGCCCTGCGGCAGCTGTTGCAGGTCCGCCTCCACCTTATCTGCAAGCTCGGTAGCGACGGCATCTGCAAGCGCACTCTGATTGGGGCGCTTCAGGCTACACTGCAACTGCAGAGCACTGGCGTCAAGTACGCAAGCAGCATCCGCACCAGTGCCACCACCTGCTGTCGGCCGCAGCGGCGGCTGCTGCGTAGGTGGTTGCTGCTGCAGTGGCGTTAGCGCTGGTGGCAGTATATGTTCCAGCTTGTCACCTGTTGCTGCACGTAGAGATGTGGCAGCTGTGGCGATCGTCTGCATGAGGGGCAGGCGCGCCACCTCTGCTGCTGCTGCGCCTTGTAGCATTGCTGGTGTGGAACGCGCAGCGCCTGAATTGACGGCTGCCGCTGCTGCGTGCGCTGGTGCTGCAGCTGTGCCGCCTGCCGTTGCTGCTGCTGCCAGTGGTGTTGCTGCTGCCGCAGGTGTTGGTGCAGCACCTGCCGCATTGGCCGCTGCCACCGCCATTGCCGCTGTCGCAGCCGGCACGGTTGCGGCGCCGCCTGCCGACGCTGCTCCTGTTGCAGGTGCTGCAGCAGCCCTTAGGCTAGTAGGGCCTGTAGCAGCTGTATTGCCTATGCCCGCAGCCGCTGCTGTTGATGCTGCAGTTAGTGATGCCGCCGAGGCCACTTGAGGTGCAACATGTGCTGCCGCTGCTGCAGCAGCCTCTGATGCTGGAGCAGCTGCTGCTGCCGCCGCTGCTGCTGCCGCCGGAGTAGTTGCGCCGTGCGCCGCCGCTGCTGCTGCTGCCGCTGGTGCCGCCTGTGCTGCCGCCGCGGCCCCTGATCCAGCGGCAGCTGCGTCGTGTGTTGCCGGAATGGCTGCGCCATAAGCGCGGCCAGCCGCTGATGCAGTTGCCGCTGCCGGGGCGGTCGCGCCTCCACTGGCAACCGCCGCTGCCGCTGTAACAGTTGCCGCTGCTGATGCTGCTGGTGCTGGTGCTGCTGCCGCTGCTGCCGGTGCCGCTTGTGTTGCCGCATCCTCAGCAGCGTTGTCTGCAGCCGCTTGAGGAGCCGCCTGCTGCAGCACCCCCGCCCATCCAGAGAGTGCTGGTTGCAGCGCTTGCAACGTGCCCGCCACATACGCAGCATCAGCGATGTCGCAGGCGCTGGTAATGCCAAGGCCGCCATGCCGTGTTGGGAGTCGCGCTTGCTGTAAGGCTGGGCCGTGCGCTGCCAGATGGAAGTGGGCCCCACTTTGCTCAAACTGGCGCCAGGTCTGGCCTGGTGGCTGCAGGCCCATTGAGTGCTCAAGCACCCACTGCGTGACCCGATCCCACTCCTTGGCGGCTGGCGCTGTCTGCGTAGTGGGAATGGTGCGCAGGCAGTACGTCATGCGAGGCACCACGCAGTAGCGCAGTAACCTGAACATAGCCCTCGGAGATGTCAGGCGCGCGCATCGCTCTGCAAATCGAGCCCCTGCCCCGCCTGCACCCGCTTCCCTGCGCAGCCATGCGTCCACAAAGCTGCTGTGGCCCACCGGCACCCCCAGCAACACAGCTCCACGGTTCTGATTTTCATCCGTATCCCCCACTAGCTGAACGCCCAGCTGCTGCAGCAGTTGCCGCTCGTGGTCTGTCACCACATGCCCCCTGCCAGGCAGCGCGCGTGACTTGGTGAGGTTTAGCTCCAGCCCCACCTCCGCAAAGTGTTGTTTGAGCTGCGCCACCGCCTGTATGTCATCCTGAGTCAGCGTGCAAGCGCCTGTTCGGACGTTGGCATCGTCCATGTAGGCGCCCATCCGCCTCCGCGCGCGCTGCGCAGCCGCCGCCTCATTGAACCGTTTCAAGCACTGAGCAATGGCGCCGCAGAAGAGCATCGGTGCCGCGGGGTCCCCCTGCTTAAACCCGCGCTGAGACATGATGATGCGCGTGGAGCCGTCAACGTGCTGGAACAGCAGGCGTGGCCGAGTGCGAACGTATGTGCCGATGAAGTAGTCGAGGAAGTCCGGCAGCTGTGCTGCTACCCATTCCGCTGCCGCCAGGACGAACACCATGTTGAAGGCATTCTTGAGGTCCAGCATGAACTGCCAGTGACCGAGCTCATACGCGAGTTTGCCGGCCATGGCCGCTTTCTCCGCTCCTGCTGAGACGGCTACCCCATACTGCCCGTCTGGCTCAAGGAGCTCCGCCAGGAAGTCTTTGCGGTCTGCCACGTACACCGAAGTGCATAGTCGCTGCAGCACCTCGCCGCAAACGATGGGCCGCTGCTTAGCTGTACCATCTTCCTGTTGTTCTGCAAGTGGCGTCAGGCGCCCCGCGCCATGCAACTGCCAGAAGGCATCCGGCAGCCGCGCAGCCTCCCGCATAACGGTCTGAAGCCACCGTGTGAGGACAGCAGCAAACTCATGCCGTCCCCAGCTTGTGCGTAGCGCATCCTGCAGGTGGCTGTAGCGCAGCCCCGATGGGCCTGCTCCACTGTAAGGGCTTGCTCGCTGGATGAGCTTGGCAACCGTCTCTGGCTCAATTCCCTCCCCCTGTAACAGGCTGAGTTCTGCTGGCATGTCGGCTGCTTTCGCCACAAGCTGATCAACCATGCCGGATAGCTCATGGAGTTGTTCCCCTGGCGCAGCGGGGGGGTGTTTGGACTGCATGGCGGCAAAGCAGTCATCATCAGGTATCGCCACCGTTTTGGGCTGAAGGAAACGCGCTGCCTGCTGTAGCCCCCCCCGTGTGCCCATGCACTGTAGGACGTAGGCGTTGATCGCTGCCTCCGTTTGCTGGCGCGCGCGCCAGCGCCGGTGCGCACGCGCGTGTGCGAGGAGCGCTGGCACCAACCGGTCAAGCTCACCGCGTGCCAACATTCTGATTCTGTCGGAGCGAGTGATGCCAGGTGCGCCATCGGTGGAGGTGATGAGTGATGGCATGAGGTGGTGTAGAATCGTGGATCTTTGCAGTCGCTGCACCCGCCCTGCGGAATCTGGCTCCCGCGCCGCATTGACGAACATCGTCATTGTGTGTGCCAACAGATGTGTTGCTGCGTTCTCCAGTGCAGCTCCCACATAGCGACGATTGCGTGGTCTAGCAAGGCTTCTAGTTGTCGCGAACTGCAGCTTGCACAGCTCATCGAGGCTGATGCTGTCAAGCACTGCTGCGACTGCGGGGGTTGAGATGGTCCACGTGAAAAGCCCACCTGCCCCACCTGCTGCGCCTGCAGGGCCTGGCGCTGCCGCTGCTGTCGCCGCACCTGCCGCTCTGGGGCCCCCTCCGCCGCCGCCGCGGCCGCCACGACCACAGCCTCGTCCGCCGCTGTCGCTGCTGCGACCGCTGCCACGGCCACCGCGGCCGTTTTGAGTTCGCGCGCCACTGCCGCTGTTGCTAGCACCGCCGCTGCGGCTGCTGGCATCACTGCTGCGGCCGTTGCCAGCGCCGCTGTCCTTAGTACCGGCTGCACTGCCGCCGCCGGCACCGCTGCTGCTGCCGCCTCCGGTTCTGCTGCCGCTAGTCGCTCTGCTACTGCTGATGTCTGCATCATTGCTGCCGCTGCGAACGCGTCCTCCATTGCCACGTCCGCGCCCTCCACTGCGACCCCGACCCCCTCGTGTAGCACTGCTGCCCCCACGTTCCGGCCTCTTCGAGCTGCCGGAGGAGCTG
This sequence comes from Tribonema minus, assembly GCA_017506865.1. Taxonomy (NCBI): domain Eukaryota; class Xanthophyceae; order Tribonematales; family Tribonemataceae; genus Tribonema; species Tribonema minus. The sequence goes on from JAFCMP010000238.1 coordinate 32,065, forward strand.
CTGCCACCAGCCTGAGCAGCAGGTGCCTGCTGCGCGTGCGCTGGTCCCTTTGCGTAGGGGTTGCCGATGGGTGTGCACGCCGGTTGCTGCTGTGGCAGCGACGTGGTAGCTGTTGCCGTCGATGCATCAGGTGCTAGCGGTGCTGCTGATGCTGTTGTTGACAATGTTGCCGCCACTGCAGCGGGTGAAGTGATAGGCCTGCATTTGCGGCAGTGCTTGCCCGCGCTGGCATCGCTGCTGTCCACTCTGAATGTCTTGTTGGCATGAAACAGGTTTTTGCACAAGGCACACTCGGTGTAGATGGTTTGCAAGTGCGACGTGCTGAGGTCGGAGCGCTCCAGGAACGTTGTTGCTGTCCCACTGTGGTGTTTGCGCTGGTGCTTCGCCGCGATGTGGGCGTTTAACCTCTGCTGTAACGAGAGCAGCGACATGCCCTTCTTCACCACGAGGTCGCATAAGTTGCACTTGTACTCCGGGTCCGCACTGCCTCCACCTCCAGCTTCGTCGTCTAGCATCAGAGGTTGCTGTTCCAGACTGTTATGACCTGTTCTAGAGCGCTTGACTGCACTTTGCCCGCCCGTGTGCTCCCCTTCGCCTGTTTGATCGGAAATTGACCAACCGTCATTCTGTACCCTCTTGCGTTTGTGCGCTGCGCGTCCGTCTCCAGTTGCTCTGCTGCTGCCACTCGTGCCATCGTCCTGTTGACAAGCGCCATTGCCATCTGCAGCACTGGTGCTAATATCCTGCGCTTGTGCGCACGCTAGATCGGATTCCTTGCATTTCTGCGCTGATTCAGAGTTGGCAATACGGGCCTCCCGCCGCCGCCATGATATTCTTTTCATGATCTCTGCTACGCCATGGTGCTACATGCTACAGCTACATACCTATCCGCAAGTACTTGTCGCTAGTGTACTTTCAGCGTGAGCTGGGTACATGCAGCATGTGCTCTGGAATGCGTACGCGCATCTACGCACTTGACATCATCTACCACACAGCACGCGGCACAGACACCATCGCCCCTCGCTGCGGAACACACTTGAAGTACTTCTTGAAGTGTACTGTATGCCGCTTTTCAGGGCCGTTTCGCTGTCAGTCGTCCCCTCCCCCGTCCTGGTCGGGAGGGCTTGGAGGGCAGCGGCGCGTCTGCAGCAGCGCTCAGTGCGCCGGCGTTTGCGCCATCCGCAACGCTGCGCGGACGCAAAAGGCGCACGCAACGGACATGCGGAATCAGCACCACCCTTTAAGCCGCTCTCTTGTTTACGCATTGAAGTATGGTCAGGGCAAGCAAAGCACTCTACTAAGTATGGCCAGGGCAAGCACTCAAACGCTGCAAAGACGCAAACACCGCACGCAAGAGATGGGCGTGAACAGAGCCAGGCTTTGCGCGACACTCTCGTTGATGCGTGGAAGTATGGTTAGGGGAAGCACTCTCCCGCAACGCTGCAGAGACGCACATGGCGCGAGTAACAGGAAGGCGTACGCAGCGCTGAGGTTCACGCCACATCCGTGTTGAAATGGCCGAGCTCGCTGTCGGCTACTCTACGCGCTAACGGGGTTTTGGTACCACTGCTGCCTGGTTTGTCGCACCATTGCGATGAACATGATGTGGTCTCACAACTCGCGGGAAGGGGCGTCATGGCTGTTGCAACAGCTTGATCAAATCTCAGGTCTCACACACATGAGGCGGTCGGATTCAAACCCGCCCGCATCTTGCGTCCCAGACTGATCCATCATCTACCTCAAGCGAGGACATACTGACTCGTTGCGCGAAGATGAGTTGGCTTCAGCTTGCACAGATGGCACGTCCCTCTCGTTCAAGCGACAGCACAGTGTCTTTTGACACGCAACAGTGACTGTTGGAGCTCATGGCAGTACATACATGCTCGTTGTCAGGGTCGCAGCTAACCCTAAGTAGATAGACGATACATTCACTTCCAGTAGCACACGACTGGCGTCGGTCTTCTGTTGCATCTGTCACCTAACTGTCTACCTCTGCCGGTGTGGAGCAACAGGGTGGTGAGCAACAGCTCTCTACGTTGTATTAGTAATAAATGACTTCTGTTTGCGTGAATGGCTCACCCTTTAAGCTCGAACGCAAGCGCCTCATCGAACTACGAAGATGAGTTGACTTCAGTTTGCGCAGATGGCACGCCCCTCTGGATTAAGCGACAGCACAGTGTCTCTCTGCACGGTACAGTAATAACTAACTTGTGTGTGTTGCGCGAGTGGCTCACCCTTTGAGCTCGTACGCGAGCGCCTCTTCGATCTCCTCCGGCCCACCGCACTCAAAGGACTGCGCGAACAAGCGGGGTTAGGGTTAGGGTTAGAAATTGCGCTCTCTGTGTCCAACCTGCGCCGAGCAAGGTGCCGTGTTGCGCGGCAGTGCGTATGGCCTCCGGACGAAGAAAGAGACGCACAAAAAAGCACACATACACATCCCGTCGCGCCCATGCCGGGCAATGCACAGCGGCAGCAGACATGGCGTTTCACATGCGGAACGATCGCGTAACCGACCGACTCTGTAACCGCCGCACGCGCAGGACCGTCAACAGGCGAAAAAAAGAGTGCAAAGTGCGCACTTTGTCAAATGCGCGCCGAGCAAGGGACTCGAACGCGCGAGGCGCCGCGTTGCCACGGCGGCGTTCATGCGCAGAACCCAATGCAACAGATCTGCTGCCAAGAGCCGGCGGTTATGCAGGGCGGCTACCATGATGTCGTGAAGCCCCTGCCGGGCAGACGCGCGCCGAGGATTATGGTTAGGGTTAGGGTTAGGGCCCTCCGCGAAGCGCCAAGAACGCGCAGAGGCACGACAGTGCATGCGTCCGACAGCAGCAGCTGGCTCATCTGCTCCAGGCGCCGCAACGGCGGCAACAACGCCGTCACGCCTTGGCAAAGCTCATCACCGCTGCCCTAACCCGAACCCTAACCCTAGGATCATCGCTGCAAACACTACCCAAAAAGTACTTCACACGCGGAAGTGCAGAAGGCGCCGGCCGTGAGCGCGGCAGCGCAGCGCCTGCTGCAAGCGCCGCAGCTACTGACCTTGAGGCAGTCGGTGCCTGCGGCGGCCACGGCGGCTAACCCCAATACCAACCCTAACCCTAATCCTCGACGCTACCCTGCCACGCTCGACGTTCGCTCCTCGGCGCGCCCGGCGCAACTGTGCATGCATCCAAAAGCAGCAGCTGACCTTGGAGCAGCTGGCGCCCGCGGCGGCGATGGCGGCGACGACGCTAGCGCGCGTCATCAGCGACGTTGCTGTAACGGCCTCAAGCCTCACCCCAGCCCCCCAACCCTAACCCTAACCCAAAAGCCGACGTGTGTCACACTCGCGAATTTGGTGCGAGAATGCGCACACGCCTCGTCAGCGCGCCACAACAGCACTCCAACAACAGCAGCTCACCTTGGAGCAGTCTGTGCCGGCGGCGGCGACGGCGGCGACGACGCTCGCGCGCGCCGTCGAGTACGTCATCTTGAGCCGCACGGGCGCGCCCTCGGGGCAGCTGTAGACAAAGAACGCCTGCAGCGGCGGCGGCAGCGGCAGCGCGAGCGGGTGTCAAAGGAGGGGTAAGAGAGGGGGAGAGGGGGGGGGGTCGAGGCAGTGCTCCGAGAGTCGTGGCAGCGTTTCGAGAGGGCTGCAGCATTGCTCTTGCGATGAGGGTTGAGTAGAAGGTACAAAGCACACAAAGTGGGGTTGGGGGAGGGGTTGGTAGGCAGCGTATACGTACCGTATCGCCGTGTTGCAGCAGGTAGAACCGCGGTTCCGCCGCGTCCACGTGCGGCGCCAGCGAGGACTTGACGTCGACTGCACGGCCATGATCAACAAAGCACCAAAGACATGACCGCAATGAGTAGTCTAAACGAGGAACATGCGTATGCAATAGATTGTGGAGTTCTTGCAGAGAGACTTTGGGTGAGCAGCGGGATGCATCACCTGAAGTTATTGACCTGAAGTTGGTGAGTGGCACGGCCAACCAATACTAGGCATTGTGCTGCAGCAGGGCCCTAGGTGGTAGGCAACGCCATCAAAGCCATGGCGACAACAAATAGCCCATCCGTGTGGTGATGCGGCGCAGCCAACATTGGCTGAGCGTGACCCGCCAGTGCGTCAACGTCTTCAACTTGAAGAACAGCATCAATGGCGGCGCACGGCCGGAACGTGATCGGCGGAAGCGCACGAGCTCAGTGCAGGCACGCGAGGCGCAGCGCGCGGTCAGGGTTGAAGCTGGTGTTGAAGCTGAGTCGACGTCCGCGCGCACAGCGCCCACCGAGAAGAAGAAAAATATATAGCATGCATTTGATACCTACCAAATGACGCTGGAGGCGCGCCTGTCGTCGCCTCGCTGGCGTCTTCCGCTGCGGTCTGCTGTGCAGGTGCACACCATTGCCCACACAAGCGTAGGTATGCGACACGCACTGACACACTACGTAGCGACGCAATGCATACCTAGCCACGAACCTGTCCGTGCCTCGCCCAGCCCGATGGCGCCGTCCGCTGTGACAGCCATGCCGACCCAGTTCACCTGCCATGACACGACAATCAGGCGGTGGTGGTGGTGCAGGCTTAGGGGTTAGGGTTAGGTTAGGGTAAGGGTCGGATTAGGGTTTGCCTTAAGCTAAATCAAACACAATGCGGCGCGAGACTTGGGAAGCGCTGAACATGGCACGCTGCCAGCGACCATCCGCTCATCGCTAGCGTTAAGCCTAACGCTTGCCCTACAGCTCGCGCGTTTTGCCATGCACTCCACGCATTGACGGAAATAGTCACCGCTGAGCACTACAGTAGGACGCTCGAGGCATAACCAGCGCAGAAGTGCAAGAAAGCGCTGACCAGGGCAGGCCGGGTTTGACAAAGAAGTGACTGTTGAAGTCTGTAGCATGTTGGTGCTTGTGACAGTGTGGAGAAGCAACCTGACGCAGGGCAGGAACAGCACGAAGCTGGACCTTATCCCACCAAACCGAGTTCGGCCCGCTGGAAATTACAATTACTGTAAAATTCAACCTGTCCGTGCCTGTGCAGTAACACGAGCTTCACTATGGTAACGATGTGCAGCACTGCAGGGTAGGTAGGTAGGTTCCATGCTCCGTCAATATGGGGCCTAAGCGCCGCCGCGCATCGCGTGGTGGCAGCGCCGGCGCTTAGGGTTAGGGTTCCATCCAGATGCAGAAGGGGGGGTTGCGTGCCCCCCCGTCAACGCTTCCATGAACGTCGGTCACTCTGCACTGTGTTCAGGTCTTGTACTTGAAGTAGGAGCGTCGACAGCGACCGCCCGCGTGCATAACTCGCAGGGTCAACCACGTACTCGACACTGGGGTGCAAGCGTAGCTGGCATCAAGCCGTTGCCAGCACCGGCTCTTTCGCCATCCTGTCGCAAAGCCTTCCCGCCTGCTGTGGGCAATCAACTGCTTCGTCAACGGGTCCGTACGGTTCGACGAACACATACTGCGAGCGACGGCGCGCACTCCTCCCCATTGCTGCCGATGGGCGATTGAGAGCTTCATCAAAGCGCCCACAAGACCGTGAGGTTCGATTAACACAAGCGATGGCAGATTGAGTGCTTTGCCAACGAGCCGTACGACCGTAAGGTTCAATGAACATGGCAGTCAGCAGCGGGCAATTGAGTGCTGCGTCAAAGACTCCGCAGCACTGCGAGACTCATCAATCACTATGGCATGCTGCGGGCGCCAGCGTGCGCTTCCCGTAGCCATCCGCAGTGTCGTCATCGCTAACCCTAACCCCAAGGCAGCGACAACTTCCTCCTGCAGGCACTCAACAGCCTCGCTCTGCTGCGCCGTGTTTGGCGACATTCTGGCACTGTATACGCCTGTCTTCTTCTTTTCCGGCGATGTCGGCTCACCGCGCGGGCGTTGACAGCCTGAGAGCAGGTGCCATGGCGACATTGCATGCCACCAGCCAGCGCGCTACGTGCTCTCTGCGGCGAGCGTGTTCTTCAAGTCGAGTGCTTGGGGAGCTGAAGCGTTATTGAAGTTGAAGCTTTGTTCAAGTTGAAGTATTGTTGAAGTTAAATCATGACCGAAGTTGAAGTGTTCAAGAAGTTTCAGGAATAGCGTACCGCGCCGGCCTTGAACGCCTCCAGCTGCCGCCGCAGCTCGTCGGTGGCCTCAAACGGTATGACGCCCATGGCGGTGGATCTGCAGCATTAAAGGATTTCGCGACGGCCAATGCGCATAGGGAGAGAAGCCGTCAGTGCAAAGCAAGAATGCTGGCATATCAACGTAGGTACGCGGGAAGAAAAAAACCATCGGAAGACAATGCACACTCGCTCCAGCTCCTAGCATGTCGGCTACACTGTCTGCCGTTTTGGAAATTGTCAAGCTTTTTTTCCCAGGGTATGACGCCCATGGCGGTGGACCTGACACGGCAACAAATCAAAATATCGTGAAGCTTCAGGTGACAAGTGTGGTTGCATGGCCGTCATATTGAATGCCTTGGACCTGACAAAATGAGATTAGCGGTGGCGAACACGCATAGGTAGAGAAGCCGTCAGTAAAAAGCAATAATGATGAGCATCAATGTAGTCTAGGTACGTGGGAAGAAAAACTATTGATCGGAAGGCAATGCGCACTCGCTGCAGCTCCCAGCATGTCGGCTACACTGTCTGCCGTTCTGGAAATTGTCAACTTTTTTGAAAGGTATGACGCCTACGGCGGTGGACCTGACATGGAAACACATTAAAAGATCGTAGAGCTAGGTGTGGTTAGCCGTCAAATTGAATGCCTTCCGCCAACTACATACCCGCATGTCGTTGTTGCCGCGTGCAGCGTGTTCATCGTCTACGCTGACGCATACTTACATACCCTCTCTGTGGTTCATAACCTACATACCCGTCTGTCATTGCGGACGCGTGCAGCATGTCCATCGTCTACAGCGACGGCACTACCTACATACCCTCTCTGTGATTCTGTACGTACCTCTATGCTTCCTTACCATTGCGACTGCGTGCAGCATGTCCATTGTCTACGGCGGCGGTATCCGCTACTCGTGGGGCTACATTGACGTCACACACACCACAGGGTGCTGGTTTGTCACAAACAGGTGACTGCAGGGGGGGGGGACTTCCATGAACCTTGGGGGGGGGGGGTACTTGCCATACCTGGCGGCGCAGATTCAACGCGGAACGACAATAAACGGTCGCGGCACTACTCTTGAAGCGGCATGACAAGCAAACCAGCAATCGTCACCGCGCGCGTGCACTGTAGAGCCATTGCCGTGCACAGGAGCAGCCGCGATCGCATTGGCCTTTGCGCAGTGATGGGAGTTATTGGCTGCAGCTGACCGATATGGCAAAGGCGACCGGTACATGCCAGTTACGGGTGGGTCACTCACTCACTCACTCACTGGCTCACTCACTGACTCACTCACTCAACTCACTCACTCACTCACTTTGCGGTGATATCCCTTGCTTGCCGTGCCATCTCCTGCGGTGGGCGTCGCACGGCAGAGGAAGGAAGGCAATCGTTTGTTAGTGCCGCACTTGACACATGAATTGTGATCATGTTTCTAGTCTACTGAAGTGGCTGAGTAGCGGCAGCTGCGTCGACATTGAAGAGTAGAGCAATTTCTCCAACGTTGCCATCATAAAACGGTGATTCGAGTGCGCAATGCTGGGCCACAAGCAGTAGTCTAGACCAATGCTCGCCTCGCAAATAATATCTAGTATTACAGTAACCCATATCATGATCAGGTAATTCTCTGGCAAAGAATGGATCTCGTGCAGTAGTACACGACATGCAGATTCCGTACAGCAGCATCAAGTGAGACCATCATCTGGGCTTTTTCGCGCCCTGAGCGAGAATTAATAAAAAGTACAGTGGAAGCAGTGACTAGGGGGATGAGGACCCCCCTTTGAAATACAGTCAACGTTCACCGCTGCTGCTGATGGTGTTCAGTAGCTCAAATGAATAAGCTAAACGAGCCCTTTAAAATGCACCTAGCCTCGAGACTCGCAATTTCGAACTTCACAAGTTATATGTAGGCGAAACAGTGGCTCAGTCTGTGGTTGAAGCTACTAGGGTTAGAGCTAGGGCTTGGCCTAACTCGGCACCAACGGGTTTGCGAGTCTCAAGCGTCCACCAATGAACGCCTGACACGTAGGGCTTTCCAGCGGACCGATCAGTTTCAGCGAAAACAGCGGTAAACATCGATCAATAGAAGGCTCTGCTGAAAGCTTGAAAAGAGCTTTTTTTTTTTTGCTGCTGTCACCTAAGCGGCCGCTGTCTTGCTATTCAGCCCATATAGCCGTGTTGAGAGACTCGTCAGCACGTGCCGAGCAATTGC
>JAFCMP010000239.1:0-39906 GCA_017506865.1 Tribonema minus
CCCAAAGCATCCTGCTTATGACCACACGGTAAAGCCTCTAGCAGCGAAGCGTACGCCCTCGTTGGCTGTGTATTTCATGGTGCAGCAGTACTTACGGCCAGCAGAGCTGTAGATTTCGTCATGCTTGTTGTACATGTTTAAAGCTGTCACTGCGGAAGCCCATGATGAGCAGCCAGTCCAGTCAAATCTTGCTAGCAAAAAGAACATCTTCAAGAGCCGTCACTTTCACCTGCTCTGCTTACTGAGTGAGTGAGGAGTGTTTGGCAATGCTGACTCAATGGCTTGACTTATTGTCGAAGAAAAGGTGCATTGCCATGCAGACCAACAAGTTGTCCAAGTTGTCAATTTGTACATGTGTGGAAACATGCAGGTTGTTGCTGCCTGTCTGCTGTACGGAATCATTGGATGAACATGTCAAGTGTCATGTAGAACCATTAACATATGCTTGTGCAGTGCCAATTCTAGGTCATACGTATAGGCGCCACTCTCTTTTCTGGGCTTGTAGCATTGGCAGTGCCTTGTTTGACGCGTTGATGACAAGCACAATGTAACTCTCTTATTTTGAATGATGTCACATTCCAAGTTGTCTGGTTAAGTTCTCATCGCTGGTGATGCTCCCGCGTCGGCGCAGCTTATACAATTATTTCTGGCGTTTGCGTTTGTCATGCCATCAATCGCTACATCTCAGTCGTGTGAGCAGAATATCATGGTGTGCTTGGCTGCCCTTCGCCTGCACCTTTCGCGCGCCACAATTTACTGCCATCACAACAGCCGCTGCAATGGCGCTGGTTTACGTCCTGCCTGCCATGCATACTGCATGCCCCCCACTCTTTCTCCCCCGGCGTGCGACTCCAATGCTACGGGCGTATGAGCAGCATGAGTTTGGCCACGTGTCAATATTGCGCCCGATATACCTGTGCATGATGCATGCATTTGCTTTGCTGCTTGGGGCTCCGTGAGAAAGCATGCGCATCCTCAGGCTCACATACATGATCGCTCTGTGGTTCATGCGCTCTGCCCTTCAGTGTGCTTTGGGAGGGAGCCTGCCGGGACTGGTGTCTGCCAGGGCGCAACAGGGGAGCTGCTGGACGGCACCCTGTACGGCGTGGACGAACGTCTGCTGATGCACAGGTGTGTGCTAATGGCCGGGCAGAATCATTGTACATCAGTCAGCTGCGTTGCACCATGTACTGCTGAAGCTGACAGGCTTGTACATACATATACACACGCTTCATTCATGCTTGCTCGCATGGTAGGCATGGGTTGGCGTGATCTCAGCTAGCATGTGTCAAGTACTGCTGAGCCCTGGCCAAACAGCAAGCGTACGTCAGGAAGCTGATGAGAACACTCATTGTGCGCAACACTTGAGATTTGCTCAAATGGCGTACTTGATGCTTCGCGGTCTTGATGTTGTCAATCAGCTGATATCTGTGTTGCACCTTTGACACTGACTCAACTTGCAGAGGTGTGTGTTTTCACTCTAGAGTGATACACCTAAGCTGGCAGAGCCCTGCCAGGCATTGCATGTCATGTCTTGCTATTGGGAGTTTATGAACACATCAGCTTGGCTGTGCCAACTTCACATTTTACACGTCCTCACCCTTCAGTCCTTGCAGGCTGTGTCTGGCATGGTACTGTGGCGTGTTGCACTTTCAAGACTACCACTTATGTATCAAACACACTTCAGTGCAGTGCATTCTTGTGCTGTTAGCAATGCATTTGTGTCGCATTTCATGACGTTGATGATCGGTAGGGTGGCATGGGAGGAGAAAGCCTAGGGACAGCAGTTGTGCGCGTCTCAGCACCGCACTCTATGAAACTGCTGAAGGTAGGAGGCTTGAATAATTTCACCATCGGCAGCATTTCTCTGTGCGCAACACTTAGCCTGCATCTAACTATAGTTTCCTAGGTGTTGTAGGCTGCTGCTTGCAAGTCTGGGTACTCGCGCCATCGCACCCGTGCACTGCGCGTGCAACTGCGACCTAACCCTAACCTATCCCTAACCCTAAGGCATTGTACCCGTGCACTGCGCGCGCCCGTCCGCCTGCGATCGCTAGACTGTGCGACTACGCGCTTTGCGCGCAATGGCGCGTTCCCAAGGCACCATTCAAGTTGCTCGGCCGCAGCGCGTCTGCACGCACTGCCGCCGCTGGGCTGCGGTGCGGCATCACACTGGCATCGCCACTGTGCCTCATGCCGTCGCAGCCGCTGTGCTGCTGTGCTGTGGCGGCGCATGGCAGCATGGTTATACCGCGCTGCGGCTGCTGTGTGACATGGCAACGATATCTTATTCGTGTACCAGCGCCGTGTCATTCAGCATGAGGCCTGAAGCGCGCCAAAGCTGTAAACTCTGTGCCATTTGCGAGACTCTGACACTGTGATATCCTTCCCCAACTACCTTCAAGTCCACGTACGCCACTGCAGTTGCCGCTTACAAGTTAAAACTATAGTCACTGAAAGGTCATACAGTATGCCATAGAACTGCCTCACATTATGGATCGATGCGCACGTTGGGAGTGTATTGCCAAAATGTATTCTGTTGGTAGCCATTGACGATCATTGACACCTCTTAACACTGGCGTCATTGCGTTGACTGCGTTTTGCAGGCAGCCGGAAACTGGTCAACGCCTTGTTGGCAGCTTTCATTTACTGGCGGCAGTGCACATTCATGCAGTGATGACAGAGCACACAGCCACCCCGGAGACTTGCTGCACGCGGAACACTATGAAGCGTTTCAACTGATGTCAGGTATTATGTACACTTCCAGCACTGTGCCATATGCTTGTGAAGGTTGCCAAAACATACTGGCTGTTGCAACATGGTGCTGCCTGACAGATGGACACACTGTAGAACACAGCAACAAGCATAGCATTGTGTACGCGTGGTCCAGGAGTAGGGAGTTGACATATATTTCTTGTGCATGGAGGGCTTGACCGTGACACTGGCTGGTGCCACAGCGTACTGCCTAATCCTTGCAGTGTTTTCAAGCTGTTGGTAGCTCTCGCAATGCAGTTCAGTCAAGATGACAGCTCCACACATGACAGCTCCACATTTGAGAAGACCGAGGAGCGCCATTGCGCACCACCTCATAGTCTAGTAAGCAAAGTACATGTATTACTGCACTCATGATTATTGCTGCAGCAGACTTCCACTCTTTGATAGCTTGGAACCCCTTGATGAAGCAGTGCAGCTCCCACTCAACTCACTAGGGCCGTGCCGTGCAGTGGCAGTTTGAAAAGCCACTGCGGACTGCGGCTAGTCCTGATTTATGAGTGCATGCTGGTGCGCTCATACTGCACGTTGACTTTGGCACTGTCACATTTCTTTGGTGGTATGTAACAGAGGGCTTGCTGTCAACATTCCCTGCCTGCAGAGCGTCACAGTCAACAAGTTGTTGAACTGCATGTGTCACTTCTGAACAACAAGTTGAAGTTACTCTCTCTGGCAAAGATCTGCAACGATAAATCACCCTAATCATGTGCATTCAACATGAGGGCTGATGTGAATGCAACACAACTCTCAACGACCTTTCAAGAATCACTTACTTCAACCCACTCCCTTGTTGCTCTGCAGGCTGCTTGAGGCATAACTTGAAGGCGACACACACATTGCCATCTTGGCACACTGTGTCACCTGCATGCGAAGAGCTTGCGTCTGGAGGTGGAGGCAGCGCGGAAGGCGTCTGTGGCACCTGCATGCAGAGAGCTTGCGGCTGGAGGTGGAGGCAGCGCGGAAGGCGAATGTGCGCCTTGATGAAGGCAAGCGCTGCATTGTTAGCACAAGTTCAATTTCAAATTGCTGCGTGCGTGGTAGGTCATGACTGCAGGTGCTGCAGACATACGTATTGCCTTGTACAACGGGTCATCAACCCCCCCAGGGGTGGTACACACAGCCTGCCGTCTAGTCATGGCACGAGGTCCATGTCGGCTCAAACGCGGTCTTCAACGTACGTACAACGTACTGCCAGTCTTGCATGCGCATGTGTGACGCCAATGGCTTGATGCGTATTCACAATGTCAGCTTGGATCATACCATGCCAGCTTTCTGTAAAGTTCCCCATTTCCCTGGCAGCAGGCTGTAATGTTCAAGTTTTCCTACATGCGCACGAGGGTTGTCTGCTAGCATTTATAATTGCCAGTGGATGTATGCGGTTTCAGTGCAAGGTAGCTGCCGCATAACAGGGATTTCCTCCTTCCTCTCGACGCTTGCCTCTACTTTACGCTGGGCATTCTTCGTTAGTGGTAGCTACCATGGTGGTACGCATTCTATGCTGGTGGTAGCTACTGCGGTGGTAAGCCAGCGTCATGAGAAGGCGTGTTGATAGTTTAGCTTGTGATCAAAATACTGTACCTACACATATGTGCTAGTGTTCTTTGCTAAGTGCCGGCAGTATTATAACAGAACTCCAAGGCGTGTTGATAGTCAAGCTTGGAATCACACATCGTATGCCAAACTATTTTTACCTTGTATTTATGAATGTACGATGCTGGCAGTGACAGTTCAAGTTGATGCCTGTCATGTGATGTTATTGGACTGATCTGTTCCGCATAGCCATGCTTCCCTGTGTCTGTTACACCCTTGTTTGTACAAACTTTTGTGCTGGCTTACAGAGTTGACTAAAGTAGCACTATGAGAATTCTTAAGATGACTTTGCACATGTTACGCATTGGTGACCTCCGCATGATGCCATGTTAATGGAACAGGTGCACCTACGGTGATGAAATCAGTAGCTACGGTCCTACTTTGTTCGGCATAGCATGTCCGTCGCAGTAAACTTGATACAAGCCAACTGTGCATTCGCAAGTGTGTACAAGTCGGTGCATTTCTGAGTCTAATACAATGCTGCTCTGTTGATCACTTAGGCAGATGCCGGAGCTCATGGAGGCAATCAGCACGCCAACGGGGCGCGCGATGGAGGCCATCAGCATGCCAACGGGGAGCTCATACACAGCAGGGAGGAGGAGGAGAACAGCAATGACGGGGAGGAGGAGGTGCACGGCGGTGATGGCAGCGGGCTGCAGGAGGACAATGGGGAGCGTAGCGACGGCGGGCGGGGGGTGGTGATGGGCAGGACGATGACTCAGACTCTGAAGGCGATGACGATGAAGACGACTCCGATGCAGCGGCAGGCCGTTTTTCTAGCTGGTTGGCATCATCTTCATCGGAGGGACACGGTCATCAAAGTTGCAATCAGACACGCTGCTGTGTTGTAATTAGATGTAATAGTTGCAAGTTGCCATGCAGTGGTTGGGTAGTTATCGGGCACATCTGTGGTGTGAATGATACCTGGATGGTCCGACTCGCTTCTACGACTTAGTGTATTGGTATGCTTGCATTGTTACCACCTGTTGTGTTTGATGTGTGACACATTGTGTGTATGGTCGCTCTGTGCATGCATCAGGCTTGGTATCAATAAATAATATGCTAAACGCTTGATGGCGACGCTCAACTGCATTCCGCCAGCTATCCGCCGGCTATGAGGTGGTTGAGCAGGTCATTTGCCAGGTATGCGCCGGTCTCCTGCCAGCGAATTGTGGCTAATAGCCGGCATAAGCCACTCATCCGCCGCGCAAAATCCAATAGCCGCCCATCCTTCGGTATTCGCCGGCAAACGGCCGAAAAAATCCGCCGCCATAGTCGTGTGAAGCTACGTTATGGCGGCAAACGAACAGATTAGCCGCACTGGCGGATTATGGCCCGATGGCGGCTGATTGCCGGCAAACGAGGCCCCCCTCTTTTTTCCTGATGTCACCACCACGCTGCCACACATGCGGCGGCGGCGGCGGCAGCAGGGATGGGCTGCGGCCCTTGACGCAGATGGGGACGAGCGCTGTCACGGTCAGCGTGAACGCTGCTGCCGCAGCGACGGCCGCTTGCAGGGCGGGGCAGAGGAGGTGCCAGATCAGGATGGCTGTCACCAAAGCCTGCGCGGTAACGGCAGAGTCGCGGGAGAGAGTGACCGCGAGGCGTCGTGATGCGTTGAAGAGTGACTCTTATGCCACAATAGTCTTATGTACAAGCACCGGCAAGAGTGGCGCATTGTCTATGGTTTGCACAAGCACATTACGAGTCACAGTTGCGATCAAGTGAGTTGACTTCGTCAGCTCTGTATTCCTTGTAGTACGACTTGACAATCTGAAGCTCTTGGAGATACAGTTGTGCGCAGGAAATGTCGCTCTTGATTCTGCTGCTCTGCATACTTCAACACGACGAGCATGCGTGCCGCTTCCAAACCTGTCGATCGCAACTTAAAACGTGCCCTAGGCTCGCAGTCAAGTTGTGCGCGTAGCACAAGCAAGCACTGCGCACACCAGCCATAGTGAAGGTGGCAGCCACAACCAGCTGAAGTGCCTGCGGTAGCTGAAAGTGAAACAGAACTTCAGGGCCAACAGTACTTTTTATTAACTTGGGCCCGCCAGAACTCACGGACATCGCAGTGCCACTGCGGGCGTCACGGTTGCCGGAGCGACGAGGAGGTCTGGGCATGCCGCTTTTGGGGCTACTGGCACCAGCCGCATACACGGCCCAGGCATGCACAACACTGCGGCCGGCAATAATTCATGCCACTAGGGCAGCAGGGGCCCTGAGGCTCGGCACTGACGAACACGGCGCAGTCACCTGGTTCGCGCAGCACTCATGCGCAATACGCGAGGACCAGGGACTGCCGCCAATCATCGAGGCCGTGCGACGCTCTACGCGAGCGCTGACAGCTGATGGCGGCGAAAAATCACGCACAGCTGTGGCCGAGCAGCTCCCAGCATCGTTGCTACGGTGGGCAGCAGATACGACGGCCGCAGCGTCGACGCTCCCCACTGCGGTGCAAGCGATCTACGCCGAAACTGCCGTCACGGAGACGGTGACCACTGAGCCAGCCCCACACACCCACGGCATTGTGCCTGGCGCCGAGGCGGCCGCTGCGGCGGCGACCGTACCTGGCCCTCAAGCCGCTGCCGCGGCTGCCCCTTCCACGCCCGCTAAAACACAAACCAAACTAGCGCGGAAGAAAGCAGCTGCAGCGGCGGGCAGGAGGACGACGACGACGACTGGGAGGCCTATGCTGACGAGATCTGCAGGAAGGTAGTGCCCCGCCGCCGGCGCGGTCACTTCACGCACGGACTACAAGCCGGCCTTTCAAATGTTCTTCGACGTCAATACGAGGATTGCCTGGTGGAGGACCTAAAGGCTGCCTCGGCTGGTGCCGTGGGCAAGCCGACGCAGGCTGCACCTATTGGTGACTCGCGCGACACCAGCCGCCGCCGCCAACAGGCTAGCGCGCGGGTCCTGGCGCAGCTGCGCAGCCAGCGTGCGTCCGGGGCAATGGCGTGGATGAGCGTGCCACCCACTGCCAATGACCGCCCGGGTGCGGCGCCCATGTCCAGTATGGCAGCAGCCACGATGATTCTGGTTGCGATCTTCATAGACGGGTGGGGCATACAGGGCGAGGTGTGCCCATGGCGGTGCAGTGACGTGAGCCCCACCTCCACGCATGCGATCAGCTGCCCCAGCCAGCACATACGGGGGCACAACGCGACACACACTGCCCAAAAGCGGTGCCTGCAGCGCATCTTGAGACAGCACCATGTCTCTATTGTCCGCAATGAGGACGCTAGCGTCTTCAAGGTACCGGGTATCGGGCGGACACAGTCATTGACCCAGGGTGTCTGCAATTTAGCAGTGCATACCGTAATAAGGGAATAGTGCTAGACACAAGTGTGCGCGCGCCCACAGCGAGCTCGTACCTGACAGGCAAAACAAATGCCTCGAACACGGACGGCTATGCTGCTGGGGTGAGGGAGGACGCGAAGGTCAAGCACCACACCGGCACCTTGACGTCATCTTGGGCTTTTGTGCCATTCGTGCAGGAGTCGTACGGACGGCTGGGCAAGCAGACAAGCCTTTTTGTTAAGGAGTTGGCAATGCACTCAGCACTGTGCTCAGGGGGGGGAAGGCAGATGTGTTACGCAAGGCCGGGTTAGCTAAGCGTCAGATCCTCATTGAGCTGAGCATATCGCTGGCGCAGGAGTTGGCGGAGCGCGTCATGGCGTACACACGTGGAGCGCGGCTGCTGGGCTGTGTTGCGACGCCGGTATCCAAGCTCCTAGGGCACAGCGCAGACTAGGCTGCTGCGTTGACGCAAGCTTTTCGATTGCATAGGCAACCCGGCCTCCCTTGGGCCTTTATAAATACAAGTCCATACGTACTTTTTATTAATTCTCGCTCAGGGCGCGAAAAAGCCCAGATGATGGTGTAACTTGATGCTGCTGTACGGAATCTGCACGTCGTGTGACTTCTGAAGGTGTCTCAACGACAACCACTCAGTACATCACTCAAACAAATACTTCAGCACAGAACTCTCTGTGCCCCTGCTATAGTCGCCATATTAGTATGCATACCTCGTCTCCGGGGCGAAAGAAGTTCGCCGAGCATCACCACACTCGCGTTGCTCGCTGCCATCCCCAGTGCCCACTGCGCCACAAACTTGACGCCGTTGCGGACGCGGATGTAGGCGGCTAGGTACCAGGCGCCAGCTGTCGCAATGAGGAGCGCTGTCCACGCTAGCAACAGGACTTAGCCGGCCTATTGCAAGTCTCAAAACGTGAGCAACGTGCGCTGCGGTGAGCTCGAATCAATTGATGTTGAAGTTGTGTTTCGCCCTTTGCGCAAGTGACGCTCCGTCCTTTGCACGTAGGCACGCCCATGGTGCCATGGTGATGATTGCAGCCACATCGTGAAATGAACGCGCCAGTGTCTACTTGATCACTCAGCCCCAACAAGAGCAGGTTTAGGATGAGGATTACACAAAAAGTCAGGTCAGGGTGAGATTAGGGTTAACCTGGGTTGAAGTTGGGGTTAGGGTGACCCTAACCCTTACCCTAATAATAAGCAACAGCCGCAGCGCTCCACGATGACAAGCAGTGCTCAGAAGCGACACAGCGTTCACCGCGCTCTTGCGCACGTCTTGATGCCCTCCTTTTCTGCGCGTTGTAGTTGTTTGTCTTTATTCATCAGACGGACACCATGCGACTACTGATGACATCTGCTTCGTGGCGGTCTTGCAGTTCATGCGATCAAGTGCGCCCACATGCACCAACGCTTCAAAGACCTACATGCTGAACACGCAGAAATATGCACCAGTTGCGCTCGCTACACAAGGCCGCGCGCACTCGTGGCGCCGGCTTGCACAGACTCACGTACGAAACCCATCTTTTCCTACAGCACATGGCACTGTGACACACTGCAAAATCCTGCACCCACGTCCCCTGGGTCCAGCCCCTGAACCCCGCGGTCTACGCCGCGAGAGCCTGCAGGGCGCGGCCGACTTCATCGACGCTGACGCCGGGATAGGCAGGTACGGCGAGCGCCACGCGCTGTGCCCCCGCTCGCAGGTCATTGTCGGAGCCGCTGCCGCAGTCGCCCCAGGCGGTGACATTCAGCGGCACGCGCGACGCGTCTACGTGCAACTGCTCTTCGACCTCAAAGTCAACGTTGTCGCCGCTGATGTCAAGCTGCACGATGCTGAGCTAGCGGCGCCGCGGCACGGGGTGCGGACGCGCGAGCCACTGCTGCGCCGCGGCGGCGGCAGCGCTGGCGAGACTGTGTTCGTGGGGGGGGCGTCGGCGGAGGCGCTGCCGCGCTGCTGCCGAGCACTGCTGCACATGAGGCAGTGCTCGCCCTATTGCCCGCCGCTGGGACGCCAATGCTTGCAGACGGGACGGCGGCGGGCGGGTCTGCGCGAGCCGCGGCACAGCACCACCAGGCGCGTCCTCTGTGGGGGGCGGGGGCTCGTGGACGTGCGGGCGGAGGTCGTCTTGGGCGACCTTCAGCGGGCCTCTTGTTATTTTGGCATCACAGCACAAGGTGACGTGCTTTAAGTTGGCGCTTTGTAGGCACAAAGGGTCTAGTTCTGGCGCTGCAGTTTGGGCGGTTGAGTGCAGGGATAACAGAGTGGCATAGGATGGTGCTGGAACTTGCTATTGCGCTGCAATACAGTCTGCGGTCATTTCACCAACTCAACGTAAAGAGCACGACACAACGTCACACTGCGTCCACCACTCTCAAGACTGTCGCGCTGCAGCAACAAGACCGTGCTCTTCCCCCACGCCACCTTCGGCTACTCTTGGGATATCAGTGCGCGCTGGCAAGACCTGGAACAACGCCATAAGGCCTGCGCTAAGAGCCAAGTTAGCAGGTGCATCGGCTTGTTTGATTCCAGCTCATTCCCAGCTGTAGCGTCTGTCTTATCTGCACTCTTCAACGTACGCGCTGCTTAGCTGGGCACTTACACAGCCAAGCGGCTGCAGATAATTCACAATCTTCAAGGCTAGCGGCCTTGTGCTGACAATTGAGGCAAGTGGTGCACATCTGCACTCTACAAGGCACGCTCTACATCACGCACTCTACAAAACTGCTGCTACATGTCTGCACTCAACAAAGCTAGCGCTACATGCCTGGAGTTAGTCTCTGCAGCAAGTTGGCTGCCCAGCAGGATTATCCGCTCCCGAGCCTTAGTGCTGGATCTTCACCATGCAGGGGTTAGTGCTTCATGTTTGTATACAGTCAAAACAGGTTTCAGCACTTGCACCTTGCTGGCTGACTGCTGGATCTTTGCCATGCAGGGCTAATGCTGCACGTTTTAACACAAGTCACAACCACCTTTAGCACTTGCACCTTGCAGGCTGACTGCTGGATCTTCACCATGCAGGGATCATGCATGCATGACATCGCCGGTGGTGGACTGCACTATCACCTTTGGGGAATTGTGTCCTGGTGCTGCGCACGGCGGGGCTGGCAAGAGTTCTTCCTAAAAGCTGCACTACGCACCACTGCACAAGTGATGGCTTGCTGCTGATCTCTCACGCCCACCACCTCAGTGTCGTCCATGTTCGCAGCCATCGGCGTAATTTCGATTTTGAGTTGAAGTTGCATTTCGGCGCCAAACAAAGGGAGGGAGCAAGCATAGCGCCCAGCGCGCAATCCGCAGCTAGCAAACTAGCCTCACTGAGGGGAAATGGGGGCCATACACCCCTGAGCAAAGCATAAGCGCACATTTGTCAAGATGTATCCCGTCTATCTACGCATATACCCGTGCGTAGATTTCAACATGTATCCCGTCTATCTACGCATATACCCGTGCGTAGATTTGTACGCATACGCGTTGGGGCAATCCTGACCTTTACTATGCTCAAGAGTCTCAACACCGATTTTCCGACCTCAAGCAGGCCGCGTTGCCGCGGCTTCCACCTTGAGCGCCTCATGCCAGACCGGGATCACCAATCCAACGTGCCAGCAAAACTAATGAAGCTGGTGTGCAATAGAGCGGCTGATGTTGGGAGCTGCTCAATATGGGTCGTCGCGGACTGTCGCGATAACGTCTCTGCAACGTGACCTGTTTCGCCTCACCATATGTGTTTCCAATTATAGCAGCCTCTGGACCACATGTGCGTCGAAGCGGAGCAGGAATTGAAGTTTAGACTTGATGATGTAAGTTTGAGCCACTCTATACTGGAAGCTTGCTCATATTGTGGGATCCCCACATGAGGCCTGAAGCGGGGCGGAAACGACCTGGATGCTAGAAAAGCACGGCTTTACAGCACGCAATACTGATCAGTCCCAGTTGAAGTATCCACACAATGTTGAAATCACCGGAACTTATTGGGTTGGTGACGTTGAGCCGATCAATATTGAACTTTCAGAAGTTGAACATGTGCTGAACTTCAAGAGATGTTGAGGATGACCTTCTGAGCATGAGCTGAACTTGGTATGTTGAAGTTACTTAGCTTCTGTACGAACATCAGTCTCAACCTGAAGGACATTAGTCGAATCCTGCATTTTCTGTGAACACTGGTAACGCGCAACTTCAAGAAGGCTACTCTGCCCTCACGTCACTTTTCAGTATCCGCGTCGCTATTACGCCAATTCAGGCCTCAATGGGGCCCATGTGGTGCGCACAAACACCAGTTAACAAGCGCAGGCGACCGCCGCTCATCTTTCCATGTGGTTTGCATACTGTACAGTAGTATTGAGCACCTGCTTTGCCTTGGCAGGCTGGACTGCAACTCCTACTGAACAGCAAGCACTCATAAACTTAAAGTATACCTTAGGGCTTGGTCGTGTTGATGATAGTGTGAAAGGGGGAGACCTGTTTGTGTTTGGGCGTCTCTTCGGAGAAGGAGTGTTGTTGCATGGCGTGCTCATGCATTCCCTGACAAGAGGGCTTCGTGTGCTCCAAGCGCAATGAATAAAAATATTTCGTCGTTTGCGGCGCGATTCACACTCCCACGAGGACAGGGGATGCAGCGAGTGCGCCTGAAGGAAGACATTTGCTGATGCACAACTTGAAGCCATTTGCACTACGAACGGCCTCTGAATACTCTGAATGTTGCAGTACCTATGAAAGGTGCAGACGCTGTGACTACTGTGAAACCACCAACATGCATCTGGAGCAAACACGATGTCACAGGCGAATGCATAAGCGCCATGCGTCAGTCTCGCTGCAGTACCTGTGATGCTTGGTATTCAACAAAGCCATCGCATGCAAGCATACATCAACATGACCGCATTGAAATGAGCATGCACAATCACAGTCAAATGCAGAAATCAGAAAGAGAACCGAACTACAATAATGATAGGCGCACTGTGTGTGTGAATTCAAAAGCGAGGCTCTCGTTGCACACTGCAAATGTCGCACGTCTCACAGCTCCTCATCGGCCTCCTCTCTAGCTAGGATCTCCTTGAATGCGTCGCAGTTTTCGCGTACTTCAGCACACATACTCATCAGCCTCCTCTCCTCCATTCGCATGTTGCGCAGGCGCGTACTCATGTCATTGATCTGTTCGGTCAACTGATGCCATGTCTTATTCTCCTGATCATATTTACCAAGACTGATGCCATGAGCTACACACCTCGCTCTCAGCTCTACCCACGAGTCAGTCCTCTGCTGGCGTAAGGCATCGCATGCGGCTTGAATTGCTGCAGTCTCCGTTTTTTCCGCACTGACCTTGCGCGACAGCTCGTCGCGCGCCGCCCGCATCTGTGCCACTTCTGTGAGCAGTTGATCGTGCTGAAGCCGCAGCTCCTCCTTCTCGCGCTCCGCCGCTGCTTTCCCGGCGCGCAGGTGATGCGCATCCTCCGCTGCCGCGTCGCGCGCATACCTGTCCAGCATCTTCTGCAGCACCTCCACGCCGTGCTCGGTGTAGAAGCGCTCCCATACCGCCAGCATCTGCTGCGCCGCGCCGGGGGCTAGCGGCACGATGATGTCGAGCACCTGCTGTGGACTGCCGGACGCGATGGCTTGCGCCACGTACGGCGTAGCTGCCTCCGTCATGCAGGCCACCGAAGCAGGGTTGAGGATCCGCTCCGCCCATCCGCGACCCTGAAACCCAAAAAGCAACCGAGCACTTATGCTATAGTGAGGTCAGTCAAGACCCTCAAACTGTTGAAGTTAGATAATAGAAGGTTGTTGGCCTCACTCAGACGCACCAGAAGAGCTCTTGGTTGTTGAAGTTGAGATTGGTGGAGCCATGCTATTGCACGTTGAGCAGTGATATGACAGTTGAAGTTAGCATGAAGTTGAAGTTTGAATATCACCGTTGACGTTCAATACCACATCAGGACCAATCTCAACTTCAACAAGCGAGTAGTCGGCAGATGCCCCTGACATAGGGCTACAGCATGCCATAACCCAACTTCAATACCAGTTCTGTCCTGGAGACTTTACTACTGGACAAGCGCCTCGGTTGCTTCTTGACTTTCAGGGTCGCGGATGAGCGGAGCGGATCCTGTTGTCTGCTCCAAACCCCGCCGCTGCCACGGATTCCGGCACCTCCAAGCCGTTAAACGCTGGCCACGGCGTGCGCACGCCGTCTCGACTCGTCACCAACGCCCAACCTTCACCCCGAAGGTCCCCCAAGCTCGTTTTCGGCAGGCTGGCAGGGCGTCCGGTATGAGGGTCCGGCAGTGTCGGCCAGAACCGCTTCACAGCGAATCGATTCTTAACCCGCTTCATCGCCGCGATGAATGCAAGTATGCTGTCGCGTGTTGACGGAATGCCTTTTCTGAGGTGTATGAACAGGTAGAACGACGGGGCCAGCGCTCCACGAGACATGATCACCACCGCTTGCTCAACAACAGTGCAGAGCAGTGCAGCCTCGCGGATGCGTACGCAGATGTTGTGCTTCTCGGCATGCGGAAAGTCCTGCCACACAGGATTGTTTGGGTCCCTGGCGTCTGCATCTTGCCAGCCAGCCTGCTGCCAGTCCTCAACTGACACGTGCCGGTCCCTGTATGCGGAGAACTCCATGTTACCGTTGAACATCCTGAAGTAGTCGACAGTGCGGTGGATTCCGGGCACGTGAAATTCTTCGGGCTGGTAGGTGATTCTGATGATGAAGCCGTTCCACTGCTCCGAGGACTGCTGGTGGCTCTCCACGAATTGTTGAAGCCGCTGGCTCTCAAAAGCGTGGAAGACGCCTGCGTCCATCGAGATCCCACGAGCACCTGCCCCAGCGAAAGGCACCAACCCGACCGCAGCCGGCCCGGGCGCCCGAACCAGCGCGAGCTGCGGCGACGCTAGCGCAGGTGCTGCAGTGAAGATGCGGCGGATCTCGTCCTGGCCGATGATCACGCTTTCGCGGTCTGGCGTGACAAGATTGATGGTGTTGCCGCACCGCGAGCTCAGCACCGCAGCCACCTGTGTAGCGTGTGCCTTGCAGCTGCGACTGCCAGACATGCTGATGTTGAGGTAATCATGCCCGCCGGGCATAACGGCTTTGGTGGAGTCCACTCTCTCAGCTGCTATCGCCACAGCAGCGGCTGCATCTGCTGGTGGCAGGGTGCTCTTAAAGTGCAGGCGGTAGGCGCTGCATTTGTACGGATCCTTGCTGTACGACATGAGGGCTGTGAGCGTGTGATGCCGTGCCACCGCACGCTGCCCGAGACCCGAGACCCGAGACCCGAGACCCGCTATCCAAGCGATCACAAAGCCCAGCGCCCTCAGCCTCAGCCACAAAGTGAAAAAAAAAACTCAACGCAGCAGCAGTCTGCAGAATTCTGAGAGCCGGCAGCGTGAACGGCGGCGGGTCTCGGTCTCGGGTCTCGGGTCTCGGGTGTCGGGTTGAAGTTTCTAGTTGATCTCTTTCAGGGCTTGTGTTGCTGCTTGCGCTGCCGCTGAAGCCTAGCGGCTGCATCCGCTGGTGGCAGGCTGCTCTAAAAGTGCAGGCGGCACTTGTACGGATCCTTGCTGTACGACATGAGGGCTGTGAGCGTGTGATGCCGTGCCACCGCACGCTGCCCGAGACCCGAGACCCGAGACCCGAGACCCGCTATCCAAGCGATCACAAAGCCCAGCGCCCTCAGCCTCAGCCACAAAGTGAAAAACTCAACGCAGCAGCAGTCTGCACAATTCTGAGAGCCGGCAGCCAACGGCGGCGGGTCTCGGGTCTCGGGTGTCGGGTGTCGGGTGTCGGGTTGAAGTTTCTAGTTGATCTTTCTGGGTTTGTGTTGCTTTGGCGCTGCCGCTGAAGCCTAGCCGCAAGCCGCTGCCCGCGAGCCGCCACCCGCGATGTCTGTCAGGCAAGGCCAAGGTGAGGACTGATGCATGGAGCTGAGAGCAACACTCGATTGTCATGCCATGCTGTTGGCTGCGCGTTTTTGTTCTCTGCCGTGAAATCAAGGACGCGGATGGATGGTGGCGGCTTGCGGGTGGCGGGGACTTGCCAGAAGAGAATACGCTCGGGACAGGCCTGGAAAGAGCGCGTCCCGCAGCTGAACCACCGGTAATGGTCAAATCGCCATTGTTTTACCGCGGTCGCCCTTACGAATCTCACGTTTTGGAACGCGGGGACAACCCTATAGAATCTTTCTCATATAAGTGAGCTTGCTGTTTCTTTTAGCTATGAAAGTAATTCATTGTCCCATTGTCCCTGGAGTTTTATCGAGTACTCTAGAAACTGCTCAAGGAGGGATGTGCAATCTCTGATTACCCATGCCTGTTCCGACCATGTCCCAAATGTCCCACCCCGCCACCCACGAGCACACATGCGGTCAGCACAGAGATTTTGATCATGTGCAGGCCAGGCCAGGCCCAGTGCACATTTAATGTTGACAGGGTCCTGCATGGCGCATTCTGCTGCTGTATGAGCCAATCCATTCCCACAGGCTCTTCAGCGCTTATGCGAACGCTTGCCTTCGGCTGCTTAACTCCTCTGCCGCGCGGTTCCGCGTGTTGGTGCCCGTCATCTACGCGTCTCGCGGACCCGTCATACCAGGTTCGGTTTTCCGCTGTACATTGCGCGGAGTGTCGTTGATACCCTCTACGTTCCTCACCGGTAATCTAATGTATTAGTTGGCGTCTTCTGTGCGACGACCAAGCGCTGTGCCGCTGTGCCACTTCGTCTGGCACTCCGTGCTGCGCGTCGGGTCAGACCGTAGGCTGAGCATCTTTGATGTCCTGTGCCAGGCACTGTTCACGCTGTGCCCTCTGCGTGATCGCACTTGATCGCTGGCCACTTCCCTTGCCACATAATCGCGGTCAAGGCGTACATCAGTCTCGGCAGTGAGCACGATTGTGCCAACTGCAGTCGGCACACCGGTACTTTCATGCATGGATAATCCTAACTAGCAGAGGCCCTACTCAGGGTTTTAAAGTTTGAACTTCATAATTGAAGTTTGAACTTTTGATACTTTTTTGGAGGCTTCTCTACTTGGTTAGCATACCATAGATTAATTACCTGCTGCGCCACGGCAGGCTGGACTGCAACTTGTACTCTATTAACTTTTTCCGGTACATTGTTTCCAGCGCAACTAACATGAGGACAGGGGATGAAGCGAATGCGCCTGAAGGAGGACGTTAGCTGACGCACAAGGTTTTGAAAATACGACCCTTTGAATACTATGAACGTTGCACTGCCTGTAAACATGGCAGACACTGTGACCAGCGTGAACTACCAAGATGTATCTGCCGCATACACTATGTCACAAGACAAGCGCCGTGTGTTAGTCTTGGTATGCCTGTACCTATGATGCTCCATATTGCATGGTGCAGTAGCAGGCAGGTGTAAATTCAACATGCACAATCACAGTCGATTGCACGCGTTGGAGAAGAACACACTGAAGTTTGACAGGCGCACTTTAGGTGTATTCAAGGCGCGAGAACCTCCTTCCATGCATTGCAAATGTCGCGCGCTTCATCACACGTCTTCGTTGGCCTCCTCTCTAGCGAGATTGACTGAGTGTGCTGCTGTCACACTTTGTGTTGGTATAGAGTTAGGGTTAGGATGGGTCGCATGTTTGTTTGCCCAGTGTGAGAGTGGAATCAATCAGCACATGAATGCTGAGGCATTGGTAACGATCAGCTTTGCAGACGGCTGCCGATGAGGCCCGGGCAACGCTCACCTTCGGTACTCTTGTCTGCAATGACCTCCAAATCATGGACGCATGCAATGTGCACAGCGCTGAAACAACCGATGTATTGAGAGGTTCCTTGTTGTCGGTTACAAGTCTTGTGCTGCTTGTTACCATCCATGCTCTCCCATCGCTGTTGCACATGGTCGGGGTTCTCGTTAACTTTGCCCCCGGTGCCTGGCAGGTTGACGGAGCCCAGAACCCAACGGTCGGAAGAGGCAGCGTGCAAGATGGAGATGCTGCCGTCACAGAGTGCTGCAAGGTATTTGTTCAGCAGCTGTCAGCCAATCGATGTGCGCTGCGGCTCATTTACGCTACGAACTGCCAGCACGCAACAGTTGCTGTGGAATGCACACAGTGTTGGCAGCGCTTTTGATGTCGAGGCTTACAGCAAGAGTGTACTACTTCGTCATGAATATCTTCAATGGGTAACATCACGGGATCTCGAACAGTTGCCTGTGTCTTTGAGCTCGTTTGCTTGAGCCTATTGCCCCACGTTTCTTTCACAAACTTGTTATATTGAACAAGTTGGTATGCATTTGATGATTAAGTAACGACAGTTGTTCGTCTGTCAAACTGCCGTGTGCTGTTAGCGCACTTCTATGAGCATAGCCAGCTTCTTGAGCTGCGCTCGACCGTGACATGAGGCCTTAGAGCGAGAGTGTTCCACTAAGTACGGTATCATTGCGATGGACTCGTTAAATGTAGCCTGAATCAGTACTGCTCCTCATATAATTGCAATGCGCTCGCTACTGCTAGTGCGTGCAGAGTCCTTAATACCTCAGAATATGGCATCAGAGCTGCCGTAGTCAGATTGCCGTGCTGCATTTCTACACACAACACCATCGCCCTACTTCAGAAATACTACTGTACAACTTCTAAGTATCTGATTATGAAAGATGATCAAGGATGTCATACCGTAGCGTGAGGTTGCACTTGCACAGCATGGCTGAGATGGATTGATCAGCAGCGTTGCCGTCCTCTGCGCCATCATCGTCATGACTTTGCCACTATGCAGTGCTGGCGCCCCCATCTGGTGTGTGAAGCTGTTGTGAGTCACCTGATTGCTGTGAGCACTACGAGGATCTTGCTGACCGCTAACTTGCGGTATTGTCTGGCGCACCATCTTCTCGCAGAACGATCCGATGGAAGCAGTCCGCTGGCAGGCGCTTGCATGCAGTGAAGATGGCACACGGCGTTTCAAAACTCTGGGAGTCTCAGAGGTGCTTTTCATGTCGGCGACCGTGTGTCACTTGCGCTCGGCGGGATGCACAGCTGCGTGAACTTCCAAAGTGTTGGCGTTGCAGTTCCAGCAGTGCATTGGTAAGGCACTTTTGTGAGACAGCTGCGCTACACTCGATAGCCACACCAATAGCGAATATCTTGTTGTTACATTTTCGCTGCACATCGATCGGGCTCATGTGTGTGTTTTGCCTGCTGCGCTGCCCTGCCCTCGACTCTTGTGTTGGTATGCGCGCAAACCCGAAGACTAAAGTCGTGCACGGTGCAGCTCCGCAGCTGAACTGTCACGGTGATAGATAAGCACCAAATCCGCACCAAGTGCGGCATTGCGGACCGCACGGTTGAGCCCCGGTGCTGCACATCGAGATGTTTCATTGTCCTAACGTACTAAGTCCATGGGACGATGGATGCATGGATGCAATTGCAGATACGACATGAAGTGTGAAATGCCCAGTGCCCGTGTCCCTTGGTTTGCACAAGAACACATTGCAGTTAAGCCAAGCAACGCGCACGTGCCAGCGGTAAAACTCTCACCTGCTCCATGTGTACACAAAGAAACGGAGTCAAGCAATCACTCAAGTGCTCTCCATTGCATGCCGCACAAACATTGCGTCCCATGTGTGCAACGCTGCAACCGACGACACTTCTCATCACTGACAAAGCATCAGCAGCAGCTGCAGTGTGCATAAGTGCGATCTGATATTAACCACCAGCACCAGACTCAATCACGACCACACCCTCAAGACCGCCGAGCCATGACACGCTGGCAACAGCGCACATTAGACTCAACTGAAAGAGCTCTCGCTTCTCCATGGTACAGTGACCTGAATGGCAGT
Source organism: Tribonema minus (assembly GCA_017506865.1). Lineage (NCBI taxonomy): Eukaryota > Xanthophyceae > Tribonematales > Tribonemataceae > Tribonema > Tribonema minus. The sequence continues at coordinate 19,479 of JAFCMP010000239.1, forward strand.
GTGATTCTCAGGTACCATCAGTTACAGTACTGCAACCTCATTGTGCCTGGCGCCGAGGCGGCCGCTGCGGCGGCGACCGTACCTGGCCCTCAAGCCGCTGCCGCGGCTGCCTCTTCCACGCCCGCTAAAACACAAACTAGCGCGGAAGAAAGCAGCTGCAGCGGCGGGCAGGAGGACGACGACGACGACCGGGAGGCCTATGCTGACGAGATCTGCAGGAAGGTAGTGCCCCGCCGCCGGCGCGGTCACTTCACGCACGGACTACAAGCCGGCCTTTCAAATGTTCTTCGACGTCAATACGAGGACTGCCTGGTGGAGGACCTAGAGGCTGCCTCGGCTGGTGCCGTGGGCAAGCCGACGCAGGCTACACTTATTGGTGACTCGCGTGACACCAGCCGCCGCCGCCAACAGGCTAGCGCGCGGGTCCTGGCGCAGCTGCGCAGCCAGCGTGCGTCCGGGGCAATGGCGTGGATGAGCGTGCCGCCCGCTGCCAATGACCGCCCGGGTGCGGCGCCCATGTCCAGTATGGCAGCAGCCACGATGATTTTGGTTGCGATCTTTATAGACGGGTGGGGCATACAGGGCGAGGTGTGCCCATGGCGGTGCAGTGACGTGAGCCCCACCTCCACGCATGCGATCAGCTGCCCCAGCCAGCACATACGGGGGCACAACGCGACACACACTGCCCAAAAGCGGTGCCTACAGCGCATCTTGAGACAGCACCATGTCTCTATTGTCCGCAATGAGGACGCTAGCGTCTTCAAGGTACCGGGGTATCGGGCGGACACAGTCATTGACCCAGGGTGTCTGCACTTTAGCTGTGCATACCGTAACAAGGGAATAGTGCTAGACACAAGTGTGCGCGCGCCCACAGCGAGCTCGTACCTGACAGGCAAAACAAATGCCTCGAACACGGACGGCTATGCTGCTGGGGTGGGGGAGGACGCGAAGGTCAAGCACCACACCGGCACCTTGACGTCATCTTGGGCTTTCGTGCCATTCGTGCAGGAGTCGTACGGACGGCTGGGCAAGCAGACAAGCCTTTTTGTTAAGGAGTTGGCAATGCACTCAGCACTGTGCTCAGGGGGGGGGAAGGCAGATGTGTTACGCAAGGCCGGGTTAGCTAAGCGTCAGATCCACATTGAGCTGAGCATATCGCTGGCGCGGGAGTTGGCGGAGCGCGTCATGGCATACACACGTGGAGCGCGAATGCTGGGCTGTGTTGCGGCGCCGGTATCCAAACTCCTAGGGCACAGCGCAGACTAGGCTGCTGCGTTGACGCAAGCTTTTCGATTGCATAGGCAACCCGGCCTCCCTTGGGCCTTTATAAATACAAGTCCATACGTACTGCAACCTCCTTATGCGGGTGAGCAGACTCATCCGTGAGAGTGCTTGACGGCTTCAGACTCAGTGACGCAACTGCCGCGTGCACAACACCATCCACAATGCGACATGCGGAGGCTTTCAATACTGCCAGGTTGCCGAATGAGTCTGGCAGACTGATGAGCCTCATGCCCTCTCTGCTGCGTCCGTGTGCAGGTTGCTGGCAATGCGGCCAACATCGCGATGGCCATCGCAGGCTCAGTGGGCAAACGCGCCCTGCAGTTGTGAGTAGTGGCCTATGAGCGTCATTGGTGCCTGTCGTTCAAGTGCCTGGTTGGGTGCATGACTATTCGTTGTTCACATTGTAGCTTTGAGGGCATGTCCGATCGATCCAGTTGTGTCAAGGTGCAAAGACCGTGTGTCCAACCTCTTTCCTCAGCAGCGCCGCCCTCGGGAGCTCAAAATTGCGTGTCTGACCGGATCTGTATCCATTGCATCATTTGGCGCCAATGAGGTAAGTGGTACTACTGTAGTATTTCTCAGTGCTGATGTGTTGAAATTTCTTGTGAAACCATTGCAATGCAGTTTCTGTGCGCTGGGATCGTAGTGGAAGAAGGGACGGAGAGCACTACAGCCGCTGAAGCGTATTCCCATCAAACCCGATGAATGGAGGTGCGTTCGCAGCAGCCACAAGATGTTATTGACGCTGCAGCAGGTGCCCGTTGTGGCTACGATTGTGCACATGCCTTACTACAACCACCGCATCATGCCTGAACCACTTTCACAGTGTGCACAACGTATCGCGCGTTCCAGGTCGTCGTTGTAGAGCAGACCAGCAAGACTTGTACGCGCTGCGCAGTGCAGCAGCACAGCGCTGCACAGCGCTGCGCCTTGCAGACGGTGATACCGCTGTGTACACGGGCCAGCACTGCGAAAGTGCCTTTCCTCAAGACATGTAGAGCTCTGGAAGTGAAGCCGTCGTGCAGCAAGCATCCACGTCATGATGACGCATGTCATGCAAAACTCTCAACTTCATGCATGCCAACTGGCTTCTGACAGTGTGCACACGTGCGCACCTCAAAATATTCAAAGGTGCGGTCGCGTCATACGGTGCCTGCGTGCGCAGCACAGCTGCTGCCTGCACGCGCTTTGACGTCCTCGATCTCATTCTCCTCGCTCTCCACCGCAGCGACATCAGATTCCGCCGTGGCTGGTTGAACTGGCAATGGCGTCGGTCTCTGGGGGAGCGCATCTGTGTAAGCGACGTTGCACGCGGCCAGGAACTTTGCTGTAGAGGGAAGGTTTGAGTTCGGTACGCAGCGCCGCGTCCACTCACTCATCTGCTTGCTGGTGGTCTTGGCGCTGCCGTACAGAGCGAGGGTGAGCCCCACATAGAGAGCCCTGACGTCAGAGAAGGCACTGGAGGCCACCCCCAACACAGTCTTGGCCGCAGTGTTTGCGCTCTTGCAGAAGCGCGAGTTAATGTACTTGCACGACGCCGCTGACGCCACCTGTTTCATGCTCCGTAGCCGTTTGAGCCCGTTGAGAAAGCTGTGGGATCCGCACAGCAGTAGAATCACTTCCGTCTTGCTGCTTGGGCTGGCCTGGAAGAGTACCCACGGGTATGGTGCACGCTCGCGCTCCCTCTCCGCAGCGCTGAACTGGCTCGTTGCCATCAGTTCGGCCAAGCTGCGGCCGCTCATGAACGCCAGCGCGCACACCAGCTCAAACACCTTGGGGCGAGAGTAGGCTACCGTTGCCAGCATGTCGTCCATCAGAGCTCGCGCCGCGGGACTCAATCTGTCGGCGGAACAACCATTACCCTGCGTGTGAAGCTGCTGTGTCGTAGCCCGGCCATCAACTGTCGGCGCTGATGCTGACGCTGCCGCCGCGGTGCCTGCCGGCGGACCAGGCAGCTCTGCCGACTCGGGCACCCGCACGAGGTCCGCCAACATGCGGTCCACGACGACGCTGCCGGTGTAAGACCTTGCCGCAGTCTGCTCAAGGCGTCCGCTCGCCTTGAGGTTGCGTTGATTGCATATGCTTAGCGCGTCGAAGGCGATGACGCGCTCCTTGACCCGACTTGCCCATGCTCTCTCCTCACGGCCTGTGGCGCTGCGCGCCATCTGCTCTGCGCGCTCGACAGCCTCGTTCAGTCCCGCCTTGTACATGCTGCTGTTCTTGACCACGTCATTGCCACAGGTCTTGCGCCATGTGCGCCTCGCGCACAGCGTGTCAGCGTGACAGATGTCGGGGCGGTGCTGCTGCAGGCAGCCGGCCACTAACTTGGGGTCTCTTAGACTATCCTTCTGCAGCAACTCGGCGAGCGCTAGTGAAGTCATGTGCCGTGTTGATCGCATACCAACATTTTTTTGAGGATGGAAGTGGTGATCGCACCACTGGTCCGGTGCGCTGCAGCACAGGTGTGCTTGCCCTGCACGGCACAGACGCAGTAGCCTTTCTGAAGGACCCGGCGCAGTACAACGGGGCCTGTGAGGGCATCAACGAAGCCGACAGTGTTTTACCATCATGTTCCCATGTGCACCTGCCAGACTGAGTGAGGTTGCTTGTGCACGGCCATGCAATAAGGCTGCTACTGCTGCTGTTGGGCATCAGCGGGCTCTGCGTTAAGCATCAGCCTGGACGGGCGAGAAGATGCGGCTACCAGCAGTGGGGCGTTACTCGCCTTGTGAGAGCGACAACTATGCATGCACGCAGTGCGGCACTGATCAGCGTTGGCCATCCCCGTCGGGAAGAAGGGGCGCCAGATGAGAAGCACCAAAAGCACCATCTCGCCCTGTCAATGACCAGGGCAAAAGCCGTGGAGAGGGCACCCGCCGAGACCGTGCCAGCTGCGGCGCTCCACAGTGGCCCTTCAGGAGCAGCGCATGCGCAGCACTTGGTGCAGCATCATAAACAGCAGCAGCAGTGTGAAGTGTGCGCTGGGGCCGTGGCGTCACCTGCGACCGTGCTGAGCTCAGCAGTCTCTGTGTCCGTTTTGCAGGCACGGCTGTCACACACTGGCAGTGTATCTAGTCCGCTCGAACTTTCCGATGATGCACATACTGAATGACTTATACTTGTAAAGGCACCTACAGAGGCATGGTGTCCTATGCATTCTCTGGTTCACTTCTATGCAGCAGCCTAGCCTGCACATTGTTCTGCATTACCAGACTGTCAGTGAGTTCATTGAAGACGTCCCACAAACCGGGCCCACCCTGGTCGCTATAAATACTAGACCGTCAGTTCATCAGACACACTCAGCCTCGTGCAACCAGCTAAACTAGTCGTCCACAGTGACCGTTCCGCACTCAGCGGCGCACAACCAGCCTGAGTGTCAGTGTGAAGTTAGAGACAACTTGCAGGCAAACAACATGACAGCAGTAGTATGGCAAAACATGGATGTGGCGCCCCACAAGAGTGACCACCTCACAGGCGTGCACTGCGCAAGAAGCAGCTGCAGAAACTGATGAAGAATGTTTACACCAATACACAAAATAAGTCAGGCGCACTGCATTTATTGCCACAATTGCCATCATGGCTTCGGAGGCTCTACCCGGCCGGTACTGGGCTGAGCCCTGACGGGCCAGTGTCATCCGTATGGGCAAGCAACAGCACGAAGAGAGTGACTATAACAGTGCGAGTGCCAGCCCGAATAGACACATCGTGCTCGTCGTGTCAAGCAGCAGCAGCTGCTGCAGCAGACGCAGCGGCGGCAGCGGCGCACCAGGACGACCCGCCCTGCACAGGCAACCTGACAGACTCGACAATAGGCACTTGATGTGTCTCAGCGGTTCAGCAAGGTTGCCGTGCGGATTGCTTCCTCCATGAGGTCCTGGTCGCGCTTCCAGTAGGTGTTCTCAGCGAATACCTTGCCCCGAAAAGGAACATTTCGCTTCGGGATCGCCGCCGCCGCCGCCGTGCCGTACTTGATGGCATACAAAGCCTTCACCTTCTTCCCGATCAAACACTCGGTGCCTGCCTTGATGCGGACACCCATCTCGGCTGCGACCGAGTGCATGCTTATTTCGGGGCCTCGGTGCGCAACCTGCGCCAAGGGCGTCGCCACGCTCGGGTCATCCTCGCTCATCGGCCGTGCGACAATGAGTGCGCCGGCATCATGTGCAGGGGGCTGTACAACACGGCGCACCAGGTCTCCGAAGGCGATCCTGTCACGCGCGTCAGCGACACCGAAACTGCCGAGGAGGTCAAAACCATTCTTGATCAAAGCCAGCTGCTGAGTCTTCTCACGGTCAATCAGCGCCAGTCTGCGCTCATGCATCCAACTCGCAACAAACAAGGTCCGCTGCTCGGGAGTGGCCAACTGTAGCTCCGCAGGCAGCTCCCTCGACACTTGGACGCTTCCGTCACCGATCAGGAAGTCTTGCGCTGCGCGACCCACTTCTGTCGCCTGCAGCGCACGGCACCGCCCCTCAATCTCATTGACCAAGCTGACATCCCCGCCAAGAACGCGGCACACAGTCGTCGCCGAAGTACGCCGAAATGCACGTGCTGGCTTGCCAGGCAGCGACCAAACAATTTCCACCAGCGTTCGTGCATCAGCGCACGGAGTGAGTTTGCCATTGCCGTTGATTCGGAGTTGGCGGCAGGACGACGCCACGTCTGGCAACTCTAATGCCAGCCTCTTGAAGGTGGAAGACGCCTGGTTTGAGGGTATTTCAGGATTCACGAGGCGTATGACATCAAGCACGCTGCCCATCCCCGAAGCGAGATCGATGCGAATGGCGGCGGGGATATCAGCCAGTTCCATTTTCAGCCCGTGGACTCTGTCAGTGATGCCAGCAGCAACATATAATATTTCACGCTGACCGATCGTGGTTTTGAGCTGCCCGCCGCACCGCTAACGCGCTAGTGGCACGAAGCGACACTTTGGTGAGGTCGCCGGCTGCGTCGTCGCTTGCGGCGCAGCTTGCGTCACCACCGGATGGCAACCAGGTGCACGGTGACCATTGCCGCACAGACGGCCGTTGCGCGAGGCCGATGCACGTACTCAGGCTACAGCAGCAGCTGCAGAGTGGACGGCCGGCGACAAGGTGCTATGCAGGCGGTTTCACACAGCCGTGTGAGGCACGGTGACATTGGTAATTGCGCCACTCGGCCGGTGCGCTGCAGCTCAGGTCGGAATTTTCAGGTGAGTCAGACATTGTTTCCTACAAACGGCATGGACGCGGTAGTACGTCTACCTGTTTTCGGTGCGTTTACCATGCAGCATACAAAGAGGACGTGACTGATTCAGAAGTCGACCGGTGTACTGGGATGTTGTGCCCAGAACTGTGCGCGGAAAGGTGCAGTGCTTGACCCATGCTTACACGATTATCACAGTTGACAAGTCTGTGACTGAAGTCACATGCACTGCGTGCACTGCATGGCATGCGCCGCGTCTGCACTGAACATGCACTGCACGTCTCTCAGACTGGCAGATTGTCGCAGCCTAGCAGCTGCGCAAGCATGGTCTTGTCCTTGCCTGTAGCAACATGGCCATCGCATTCGTCGTGCAGCGCTGAGCGGGCTGCAGTGGCATAGCGCACACGCTGGTCGCGGTCCCCAGCTGCAGCAGGGACTTGAGCAAGGAGGGTGCTGCATGGCTAGCGTGCTAACAAAGCATGCCATGTTGTGCCCAGAACTGTGCGCGGAAAGGTGCAGTGCTTGACCCATGCTTACATGATTATCACAGTTGACAAGTCTGTGACTGAAGTCACATGCACTGCGTGCACTGCATGGCATGCGCCGCGTCTGCACTGAACATGCACTGCACGTCTCTCAGACTGGCAGATTGTCGCAGCCTAGCAGCTGCGCAAGCATGGTCTTGTCCTTGCCTGTAGCAACATGGCCATCGCATTCGTCGTGCAGCGCTGAGCGGGCTGCAGTGGCATAGCGCACACGCTGGTCGCGGTCCCCAGCTGCAGCAGGGACTTGAGCAAGGAGGGTGCTGCATGGCTAGCGTGCTAACAAAGCATGCCATCATGATACCATCATGGTAGCATCCGCTCCGCCCATCTGCCACCCTGAAAGCCAAAAGCAACCGAGACCCTTGTCCAGTAGTAAAGCCTCCAGGGCACTGCCAGAAGTGGTATTGAAGCTGGGTTATGTCATGTTGTAGCCCTATATTAGGGGCATCTGGTGACTACTCACTTGTTAAAGTTGATATTGATCCTGATCAATTTGGGTGTCTTGACTGACCTCACTGTAGCATAGGTGCTCGGTTGCTTTTTGGCTTTCAGGCTCGCGGATGAGCGGAGTGGACCCCATTGGGACACAATAGAAGTGAACGCAGGGCTGCAAACCTGAACTGGCCAGGTTGCCGCAGCAACGCTTGGAGCGCTGCGCCGCCGGGTTGCATTGCACACTCAGTCTGGCAGCTCATGGTCACGCGAGGCATCTTGCAAATTATTTTGTTGTGCAAGCCACGACAGATCCATGGCCGAAGAGACAATAGCAAAAGCGCGAGACCTGAGCGGCGACAGGCCATCTGCCGACCCGGAGCAGCAGCGCAGGGACTTCACGCTGGCCCGATTCAAATTCCGGGACCTCGCCGACATTGAAGCTCGTTTTCCATTTGACGGACTGCAGGTTGAGGACGGCATCCCCCTGTACAGGGGTAGAGTCGTCGTCGCACAGCCACTGGTTTTCGATGTGCTGGAGAGAGAATTCGCCGCCATGCCAGCATCGCTGGGGCGCCAACGGCTGCTGTCGTACATGCGCACAAAATACTGGGGGATCAGTGCGTCGCAGGTAGCTCGGTTTTTGGCGACGCATCAAGTGCACCAGGAATATCGACACCGCAAGCGAACTCAAAAGGCCAAGCCGTCCGTCTCCACGGGCCCATTCAAGGTGTTTGTATGTGACCTGACCCAGATCGACCGTGCCGGGCAGGCCAAGTTCTTGCTGGTGGTCGCAGACATGTTCACAAAGGTAATTTACGCGAGGGCACTGGCCCGCAAATCGGGACCTCTCGTGGCCGCTGCCATGGATTCGATACTCTCTTCGTTACCAGCTGGTGTGCGTGTAGGCGCCATTCGCAGCGACAATGGTAAAGAATTCACAGGGCGAGAATTCACAGCAGTGCGTGGAAGGTTCGGGCACATCAAGCAGATTCTCTCCACTGCAGCGAACCCGTTGAGCAATGGGCTGGCCGAGGTCTCCAACAAAACGATCGTCACCATGCTTTTTTCCATCCTAGACAACAAACAGATATCAGTGCAGCAAGCGCTGAACGCAGTCTTGAGGGTGTACAACAGCAGCGTCCACAGCGCCACTGGCAAGAGACCGCGAGACCTCGCCGACACATCTTGTCCCGCGTCAGTACTAGCTGCAGTGCGAGAACGCCTGCGACGGCTGGCCGCAGGAAGAGACGTAAATCGTAGGTTCAACCCGAAGCTGGAGCCACTCAGTACTGTGCGTGTAGACAGAGTGGCGCTCGACAACACCAAGAAGGCGATGAAAAAAATAGGGCAGTTTGAATCTAGTCACGAAGCTGTGTTTTCGAGGGAAATCTATACGGTGAAGCAGGAGCGCCGGGATGGCCTTGTGGAGTTACACGAGTTTCCGCACAAGTTGTGGCTACAGGGCGATCTTCTGAAAGTGACATTGGTGGCGGACCGACAAAAGTACGTGACGGAGTGGCAAGGCAACAACGAGTGGGTGATGAAGGTAGCGGCCCGCAGGGCGTCGGTGACCTAGGACACGACGTGCACGCACGGCAGCCGACACATGTTCAAACGACAATACAGCAAGCACGCCGGATATGCCCTGCGAGACCATTGACGACGGTCCCTTGCCGTGGCCGCTCCAGAGCGACAAGGGTTTGGCAACGGCAAGATGCTGCAGGTGACAGACCACCCGGTGGGCACACTCAATAGAGCAAGCAAACCATTCCTTTCAATGTTTGAGCGCGATTGGAAATTGGCGCCCATGTGTTGGTAGCTTATAAGCTGTGCCATTGTAGCGCTTCGAGCGCAGTGTACCACACACTGATCGTGCGTCTGTGTGCCTGGCCCCCGGCTGAGTCGGCAGTGGAGAGCCAATGGCACTGCCTGCAGTACTTGGCGTTACCTATCGGGCCGCGCGCCAATGCCTACCATGCACTGAATGCACGCTTCTCCCGGGCGGCGCTGGGCACAGACTTGATCTGATGCTGAGCAGCAATGAGCGCCTGCACTGCCGTACAAATTCCTTCTGTCTGTGGCGGACTCCCACTCGGAGCCTCCACGGTGTTTCGGCGCTCAGTGAGGGTCCATACCGCGTGAGCAGCCCCTGCCTGTCTGGATGTCCCTGGTGGCCACAAAGGTGCTCTTCAAGTTGAGGCCGTAGTAGTGGCTTGATGGACTCCTCTGTCTTGATGTTCTGAACACCATCACGCCCACCAAAGGTGGCACTGCCCCCCTTGAGGGCCTGGGAATGGTGCGAGTGGCAACCGCATCCGATCATTACACTCAGCCATCTCGCTCGCCGCCAGCACCGCCAGGGTGGTGGTTCAGGGTCACCTCTGTATGTGCTGCCACTGCTACTGTCTCCACTTCCCCCTCCTGTTGACGCCTGCCGCTGCTGCCAGCAGAGCGCTGGCCTGCCACCCGGCCTGCCCCTGCTGCTGCTGCTGCAGGGCTTTTTAAGCCAGCTGTCTCCACTTCCCCCTCCTGTTGACGCCTGCCGCTGCTGCCAGAAGAGCGCTGGCCTGCCACCCGGCCTGCCCCTGCTGCTGCTGCTGCAGGGCTTTTAAAGCCAGCTGTCTCCACTCCCCCCTCCTGTTGACGCCTGCCGCTGCTGCCAGAAGAGCGCTGGCCTGCCACCCGGCCTGCCCCTGCTGCTGCTGCTGCTGCTGCAGTGCTTGATGCTGCTGCTTTTGCTGTGCGGGTCAGGCCATTCAGAGCCTGTAGTGTAGCTTGCATTCTAACCTGGCTGCCAGCTCGCTCACCGTCATTGCGTGCTGATTCTGCCCAGGCCTCCCGAGGTCCTTGTAACTTTACGCGGACCCAGCACTCTTTAGCGGTGTGCAGGCATACATTATCCTCTGCACGCGGCCGCACTCAGTTTGGCGAAGCAGAATGCGCAGCTGCTCCGCGATATCGCCTTGGTGATGGACGCGCACAACAATTCACCCCAGCTCGCAGTGCTGACGGGCGTCGACTGCTGGCGTGGTTCTGCAGCTTGTGATGGCATGGCCTGTTGGAGTCTCAAGTACGCGTAGCGCGCTCTCGAAGCGGACGCAAGGCCGGGGTGCGTGAACACCGTGACGGCAGCAGCCGTGCGCACACAGCGCTGCGCGATGCCTCGGCGTTTGGATGTCTCATGCTCTGTGGCACCTAGCAGTCGCCAGCTGTGATGCACTCGCGCCGGAGCAGCGTCACCGCCATGGCAGACGAGTACCAGGGAGCATGGTGAGCGTCCCACGCAGTATAAGTCAGCGCAATCGGGGCTGAGGTAGAGTGTGGGCATTGCTCGCATGAGCGGCTTTAGCACGCGCGCGCCATTCATGGTTGGAGTGCTGTAGCGCGTCAAACCTTTACCAATTGCAGTTGCAGGAGCAGGCGGGAGCACGTTCTTGCGTGCGAAGGTACTCGGTCACTAGACTGAGGTGCAGGAAAGTTTCAAGGCAGACAGAAACACAAGCGTAGGGCGCGAAAGCAGCGAAGAATGTTGAGTGGTATCACAAGTATATTGAGACACTGACTGACGGGCCTTGGCGCATCACACGCATGTGACGCGAGACTGGCATATGCCACTGTGGCTTGCTTCGCACACTGTGCGTGACGACTTTTAGAGTCGAGACGTCGCTGACTGCGAAAGTGTTCAGCGTTCGTCCTCCAGCTCGCAGGATCCGCTCCGCCCATCCGCGACCCTGAAACCCAAAAAGCAACCGAGCACTTATGCTATAGTGAGGTCAGTCAAGACCCTCAAACTGTTGAAGTTAGATAATAGAAGGTTGTTGGCCTCACTCAGACGCACCAGAAGAGCTCTTGGTTGTTGAAGTTGAGATTGGTGGAGCCATGCTATTGCACGTTGAGCAGTGATATGACAGTTGAAGTTAGCATGAAGTTGAAGTTTGAATATCACCGTTGAAGTTCAATACCACATCAGGACCAATCTCAACTTCAACAAGCGAGTAGTCGGCAGATGCCCCTGACATAGGGCTACAGCATGCCATAACCCAACTTCTATACCAGTTCTGTCCTGGAGACTTTACTACTGGACAAGCGCCTCGGTTGCTTCTTGGCTTTCAGGGTCGCGGATGAGCGGAGCGGATCCTTCGCGCTGGCGGTCGTCGCTCCTGAGCCCTCAAGTGCCTGCCTCATCAGTGATGGTGCAGCCCTGGTAGAAAGACGCTTTGGATCCTGCCGCGGACCATGTGCGCTCCCAGCGGATCCAGTGCAGTAGCATACACAGCTGCGACTGTGCCGTGCGCAGGCCCTGAATGTGGGGGGACATGTCTGCATGGCACTTACAGTGGTATTCGGCGTTCAGGTGCTCGCTGATCTGGCGTCCCTCGCGCCGAATGCGCCTTACCAAAACGTCGCACAGGTGAGGCTGCGGCGCCTTGTGCCTCGGCCGCTTGGATGGTGCTCCCGCTTCAAGCCTGCGCTGCCAAGCAACGTCATGTCCGACCGGGCTCGGCATGACCTGTTCCAGTTGCATGAGGTGGCAGGCACGGTTCAGATGACTTGTACACGATATTTTTTTGTGGAAACATTTGCCGCGCAGGTGTGCCTCGCAGCCCCTCCACGCCAGTGACACGGCAGCAGCCACTTCGCCAGCGCAAGTCATAAGGCGCTCGGCTAGTGCCAGTGTGTCAGTACGGCGGCAGCTGGGTTTTGGTGTGACCGTTGTTCTTCAGCGCAGCCATAGCGGCGCACATGATGACAATGGTGACGGCGTCTTCGATACGCATAGCGGGTGCTGTCTTCTGGCGCTTGACGGCCCTGGTCGGCACGTGTTCGTCCTGGACCGCATCTGAAAGTGTGTCTGCGACGGTGTTGTCCTGTGCGGTCGCCAACATAGCGCAGGGCGAGCAGACCGGCTCCAGCTCGGAGGCTGCGCGCTCAGAGGTGTCCGCCTCGACTGCCCGAATCAAATCGTAGTGTCTCGCGGCGTGCCTGACAGGGCGGTGACACAGCACCCTTGCGGTGTCGACGAGCGATCGCTGAGATCCCTTTGTCATCTCCGTGGCGTACAGCGTCCTCATGAGGTTGACGCCTGCCCGCTGGCGATGTTTGAAGTGATTGAGGAACGCGGATTTGAACTTCCGCAGAAGAGGGGTGCTCTCCATGCGGTGGAGCATCCGTGCTTCCGCGCGGTTGACGTCGGCAACAGTCTCACAAGGGATGCGGCTGCGCACGAAGGCGACGGCGTGCAGGTAGAGATCGGCCGGGATGATGGTGTCGAACTCCTCCTCCGAAGCTTCGCGCTTTCTGCCCTTCACGCAGAGCACGGCGGCAACGCGGTGTTCGCTGACCTTGCGCATCGGATGCTCGCTGCCGTACAGCACCTCCTTGGCGCGTCTGCCGCCGAGCGCCCCAAGTGCCAGCGCGACCTTCTCGGCATCTGGGTGATCAGCGCGTTCCGCCTGCTCAGTGGCCCACCTAATTATCTCACCGGTGCAATATTCAAGATGGCTCGGGGAGGCACAGTCGACCCTGGCGGCGCTCGCATCATTCACCATGGTTGTTAGCGCCGGCGCATAGCAATGGCGCGCCCATGCGCTGCCCTCAGGCAGCGTGCGGCGAGCCTTGGTGATGACGGACTCAAGCGTTGCGGCGCCGTTGACGAAGCCGCCGTTTTCAGCCCTTACTTGTGACACGGTTTGATGTATATAATTGAACTACTTATTATCAATAGGCTTATGATGTGTCAGTGCCCTCATGTTCAATCTTGTATACATACACTCAGAGCATAGGACGTGAGACTGCTGCACTGTAGTGGATCTTCGTGACTATTAAGACTTGCCACTTGTTTGGGGGTTGGCAAGTATTGATGGCTATGAGATCTCTGCATAAAGTTTAACACACAACCTGAGAGCTGGAGCAACAAGACCAAGTAGAGGCACAGTGACTGAAGCCACCCAACAACATCCACTATGGCTCCCCCAGCAGCAGTAGCATCATCAGCATCAGCAGCAGCCCAGGCTGCAGACACAAGTAAGCCATGCATGCCACAGATCTTTGCAACCACACACCTACATAGTCGCTTGTTAGAATGGCACCCAACAGACAGGCTTTACCTTCCCCTCCGCTCCGCAGATAGTTCAGTAGGCTACTCGTGCTAACGCACCGTACTCGTTAGCCGACTAGCTAACCATTCTAGCTCGTCCTGACCGCTGCGGAGGCTGATTTCTTCTTACGCGCAATTAAAGCTTATCGCGTCACGTTAGGCTCTTAACACTCCATTGAATAGTAGGCACCTTCGCGCTAGCGGACGCGCGCCGTGGTTGGTTGCTATTCGTACTAATTGTCGTTTATGGAAGGACAGAGAAAGTTCAGGAAATTTGGGGAAATGGCTGGCAGTAGCAGCTTCGAGACACGCTCTGCCGCCACTTTGCTACACGATGTTAGCTGTCATCGCAGTCGCAAACACTCAACAGCCGTGCTTTGGCTGTGTAGGCAGCCCTCCGCCTGAGTGCCCGCATAAGTTTACTCGTGCGCGGCGGTGCACACCCGCTGTGTACGACGTCAGTTGTTAGCGCTGAAATACGGGATGATGAGGTTGATGGCCATCAATGCACAGTGTAGCGCACTGCCTTGCATACGCCTAAGTGGGATCAGAGGTTAACAGATTACAGACCCCCCACCCTTTGTTTCCTAGCACCGTTGTGTGTAACCGACTTGCGGCCGCAATTCGTCCGCCAGGTTCTGTCGCGGCCTGCCGGTAATACTGCACGTCCAATGCAGTAGCTATTTGTCAGATGGATGCATGATGCGTACATGCGTACATGCGAGAGAGAAAACCACATTTCAGCAGAGACAGCAGCGCTAACTCATGACGTTAAAGATAGAACTTGATCAAGCTTGCTGCTCGGCGCGGGCATGCTCGCTTGTTTCATGCGCGCTCTGACCGGTGCTACCTGCGGATTCGAGCACCGCACATAGCACAAGCGGTGGAGGCGAGATAAGCAGGCATATAACATCTTGTGGAAGTGTTACTTGTCTTGATGTGCTGACCCATGCTGGCATATGTATGGGCAGATTACACACGGATTCCAGTTGCTGATGTGCTGTGAGCAGGGGGATGTCTGGCAATTGCATTTGCCATGCTCACAGCGCATAACCATAGATGACGATTCAATAAACAAAGACGTAACGTGGTGTGAGAGATGGTGAACGAGTATTGACACATGTTCTTGTGTCATGTGCAGACTCTGAATCCTCTAAGAGGAGGCAGCCTGAGGCTCAGCCCTCCAAGGCGGCTAAGGCGTCCGCCAAGAAGCGCAGGAAGGACGCAGCTTCGGCGCTCCTTGCCATTTCTGACGCGGACGGGCTTGAGCCGGAGGCTGAGCTCACCTTTGAAGGTGACGATGGTGGCGGCGACGACGATGCGGAGGTAACCCCTAAGCCTCCCTCGCGTGCCGAACCTCGTTACCAGGAACTTAAGCTAGTTGTTGAGCAGGTCCGCAACTCTAGATCTGGGGCTGTCTCGAAGCTTCAGGCTGAGAGGGAGCGCTTGGAGACGGAGGTTGCCACTGCGGCTCACCGTAAGGATGAGCTGCGAGCCCTGTTGCAACTGTCTAAGCCACGTTCAGCCGCGCGTACCGCTTGTGGCGAGGAACTCAACAGTGTCAGGCTCAACTTCATGCGGCTTACAGCCTCTACGAAGCAGCTTGACATTGACGTTCACGCGCACAGTTTGGGGCTGACGGCGTTGGTCACGGTTGACGATGAGCTGGATTCTATTATGGATCTCCAGCTCGGCGACAACGAACGACTGCGCCGCCTCAACCGGTACGAAGAGAATCAGATGGTGAGCCACTTGCAGGCGGGTCGCGCGGTAACTGTTCAGCCTACGCTGCCAGCCCGCGAAGCCCGCCCTGCCTCGTCTATCGCACCCTCAAAAGAGGCCGGTAGCAGCGCCGACGACGAAACCTCGCTTGAGGACGGCGGCGGCGCTGGCTCAAGCACCCAGCAAGGTCGAGACATGACGACGGCCAACCGCTTGGCCGGCGTCGCTAATCTGACTACCAAAACTGGCTGTTGCTCTGTGCAACTCCGCAACTTCTCTCGGAAGGTGGCGGGGCTGTCAGAGCCTGCCAAGATCTATGGGCTAGATGTTGCCATCAACAATTCAAGAGACAAGAAGCTGATAAACTTACACGAGGCGCTCTCACTCGAAGTGAACGGTGTCGTGACTGTGTTTGACCAGCTCCAGTTCGAGCACAGAATTGAGGCTATTTTGCAGCAATTTGATTCTGACATCGCACTTGAGGGTGCCCAGCTGACCCTCCGGGAGGCTGTGAGGCTGCCCGGGGAGATGGCCAGGGACTTGAAGTTGCGGGTGCGCGACCTGTGTCTCCAGGCGGGGGAGGAGCTGGGGGGGCCAGTTGAAAGACTGAACTTCCTCCGGCTCCTGACCGAGAAAGAGCTGAACAAGGTGGCAGAGAAGCTAGACCAGGGCTGGCGCCAGAAGTCGCTGGCCAAAATCCAGGCGGTTACTGACGGCTTTCCTGGCCCCAGCAAAAAGAGCGCCAGGACGCGCGCGCGCGCGCCCGCGTCTGACAGCGATGACTCGTCCGTTGCCTCGGTCTCGCCGCCGGCGTCCGTCGCTTCGGAGCGTAAGGCCGGCCTGCGCCGCAAGAACAACAAGTCATCTAGTGGCAAGTCGCTGTCACGCTCGACGCGCGACAAGAACTTTGAGCAGAGGGAGGCGGGCTACCGCAGCCGTGAGAAAGTGCAGGCCGCTGCACTCGCCGCACTTCAACTGCAAGTTGCCGCACTCAGCGCGGCCACGCCGGCCGCGCAGCCCCACGGCGCCCCCTACGCCCCCCCCGCGAGCGCGCCGTCGCGCGCAACCCCCACTTGCTATACTTGCGGCGCCACGCAGCCCTCACACACCGCGCTGCACCAGCACAAGGGCTCGCCGGAGTGTCTGGCCAGGGTGAACGCCAACGGCGGCGGTGGCTCGGCGGTGCCAGACGGTCATGGCGGCAGGTACCCCCGCCCCACGGGCCGCGGCCAGCCTGGCCGGGGTCACGGGCAGCACAGCCACTATGGCCCCCCGCCCGCTGTCGCCGCTGCCGCGGTACCCGCGCCCGCGCAGCTGAGTTCGATCATGGAGCAGCTGGCGGCCTACCAGGCCGCGCACGGTGGTGAGTCGCGCGCGCGCGCGCCTCCCATGGGTGGAGGCACCAGCCAGGCCGCTGCCGCCGCTGAGCTCAGTCAAGCGCTTGCAGTCACTGATACACGTGCAGCACCCACTGACGCGCTCTCAGGCGCGCAGCGCGCAGGCGGCGCCGCTGGTTTGCTGCATGCACTGCTCACGCCGTCGCTGCTCACCGGTGCCCCCATGCGGGTGGCACCCGCGGTTGCAGTTGATGTTGAAGTTGAAGTTGAAGCTGACGCTAATAGAGATACACCACGTTCAGAGCCGTTGCCGTTGGGTTCAGCACCTAACGCCAACTCTGCATCTGTGTGTGCTGCTGCTGCCACACAGGACCTTGAGACTGACAGACCAGTGATGGGGGCAGCGCAGCGCATCACTCATGCCTCCATCTGCTGCGGCATTGGAGGGTGGGACGAGGGGCTTGCCCAGGCAAGTGTGGCTGGCCTTGCGGTTAACACTCAACTTGCCGTTGACATGTGTCCCCGCGTGTGTGAGGCCTACCACAAATTGCACCCTCGCACCCCACAAGTGCTGAATGCATGTTTGAGCAGCGTTGAAGTTACCAAAGCACTGGTTGAACTTGACCCTGATCTCACCACGATCTCCCCCCCGTGCACAGACTATGCCAATGGACTGGGCATCGAGGGCGAGGCCGCCGAAGTGACAGAGAAGGCCGCGCAGCTCATCGTGAGGGCGGGGCTACGCTGCTGTTTGATTGAGAACGTGGTATCCATGCTGAGCTCGAGGGCTTGGGCACGGGCGGAGGTTATACTGCTGGAGGCGGGCTACTTGCTGTACGTGAGCAAGCTCAAGGGCTCGGAGTTTAGCATTGCCTGCCACAGGCGCCGAGTTTACATACTCGCCGTCAAGGCAGGACCGGGGGTTACCACCGCTGCGGCGCGGTTTGGGGCTTTGCTTAATGCTATTCAGCGTTCATCATTACCAGTCTCGGTCCGCCGTGTTCTTCGCTGCCCTGAGCGTTGTTTCTTTTGGAAATCACGCACCAAGGGTTGCAAAAGCGTGTATGCTGCCACTGATTGCATGCCAAGCCCTGTTCGGAGGAACCCTGGCAAACCGCCGGTGGACCTTGCTGACTATGTGCCTGATGCAGTCAACGATGCTGGTACTGTGCATGAAGCTAGAGTGCTGTCATTGCGCGAGATGGCTGTGTTGCTCACATTTACACGTGACCTGCCAACAAGTGCCACCATCGAAGACGTGAAGTTATGGCTAGTGAATCTTGTCATGCCCCGCATGGCGTTTCACCTAGCAGTTGCCCTTGCAGGCTCTGGCATACTGGACCTTCCCGCTAGCGTCTCGTGCTCTCGAGGCGTTCGCTTGGACCATGATCCGTCTGCACCCCGCCCTGAATGGATGCAGTCGGATTTGGAAGGCATTGTGCATGTGGCAGAGACCCGTGAAGAGCAAGCGCGTGCGCAGGTTAGGGTTGCTGCCATTACTGCTGCTCACTGCAGTTGGCAGCACCGTATTACACCTGACATGATTAGTGCCGAGGGCCTCAACACTGGCCCTTGGTCCTCCATTGACGCGTACCAGGATGAGACAGTTGAAGATGAGACAGTTGAACTTGAAGATGACAGTGATGAAGAAGAACCGCTCATGCAGAGCTCAGTCAGTGACGGTGATTCGTCACACTGCCACCCTACAGGCAGTGATGACAATGATGAGCCCTCGTTTGACAATGACCCCCATGAAGTTCTGCGCAGACAAGGGCGTGGCAACCCACGTGCCAGCGCGGTCGCAGCTAGGCTTAATGAGGAGATTGGGAAGCCACTACACTCAATCGTGGACCCTGCCTTGGTTAGACCTGGTGAGACGGTAGTGCAACCAACCGGCGCCCCTAGCAAACAATGCTTTGGCCGGATGGTAGCACGAGTACAGCGTCAGCGCAGGTTCAAAGAGCAAGACTTTATTGCCTTGCTGGACCCTGGTGCTGAAGCTGGCATGATGTCAGAAGAAGAGGCCCGGAAGCTTTCTCCTGGGGGAATTTGCCCCCTAGAGAAGGGGGACCATTCAGTTATTGAACTAGCAGACAATCACACTCTGGTGAAGATACAGGGTGTGGTATACCTCACACTGCGGTTTGGCAATAAGCTGGTGCGGCACAAGTTCTATGTGGTGAACCTGCCCATCACCACCATCCTGGGCAGTGATTTCTTTGGCTTGTACAGCACCTTGTTTGATTACAACGACCTGACATACAAACCGCTGGGAGCAGAGGGCCCCACCTTGAGAATGCTAGACAATACGAAAGTGCGAGCGGCAAGCTCGGTGCTGCGCGATGCCAAGGTTGCAGGTGTCATGCAAACGAGCCCAGAAACCTGCGCACCACCGGCACATCGTGCTGTGTGCCTGGTGGAGGACATACTCATCCCCGCGCACACAGAGATGACAGTTGAAGTTGCAATTAACCCGCCAGTGCAAGGGCTCACCCCCTACACGGCGACCATAGAGCCTTCAGTGTCCCAAACGATGTTGAAGTTGCAAGAAAGAGGCGTGAAAGCCGCGATGTCAATAGATGTAGTGAGCGCGCAAAACCCTGTCCGGGCCCGATTGGTGAACTTCTCGGATCAACCAGTGTTGGTGACTAGGAACACCTACATTGGCGATGCGCGCCCCGTACGGCCAGATCAGATCATTGAGCTGGAAGCCGCAAGCGCACTCCAGCTGGAGCAAAAGCTCTTGCGAGTAGCCGCTGCGCACAACCCTGATGTGGCGTTTCGCGCGGCAGCAAATCAAGCGCTAGCCGCCATAGACAACGAGAAGAGTGCAGGTATGTATGGTGCCACGGCGAAGGCGTCGGCCGCCGCCGCCGGCGACGCGCGCACGCGCACCTCGCAAGCACCATGCACCACCGAAGAGCTTCGGGAGATGTTGCCAAAGGATGGCGACCTGTATGAGATGAAGGCTCCAGATGGCAGACTGTATGCTGAGCACCTCATGGACATTTTCAATGAGTTCTCGAGTGTATTTGCCAAGGACCCCAAAACCCTACAGTGACCAACCTCATGGAGTTTGAGATTGACACTGGGGATGCAATGCCAATTGCTGAGAAAGCCAGACGATGGGCGCAAAAAGAAGCAGAGTACATCATGGAACATGTCAAGGCAATGCAACTGCGAAAGCAGGTAGAGCCTAGCAATGGACCATGGGCCTGTAACCCTGTGCTTGCGCGACAGGGGGACAAGATCAGATTTTGCGTGGACTTCCGCCGTCTCAACGCTGTGACAAAGCGCGACAGCAGAGGTCTGGGCAACATTGATGACATGGTACATCAGATGAAAGGCGCCAAGTTCGTGTCATCCATTGACATGGCCGCCGGCTACCATCAGATACCATTGAGAGAAAGTGATAAGCCCAAAACTGCTTTCCGCACGCCAGATGGCGGGCTGTGGCAGTATACAGTTGCCCCGTTTGGACTAGTGAACCTGCCTGCGCAGTTCACCCGTCTGATGCACAACACACTAGGTTCAGCCCTAGGGGCCTACGCCATGGTGTACGTTGACGATGTGCTGATATATGATGACTCAATGGAAGCGCACTTGACTCACATTCGAGAAGTCTTGTCACGAATCCAGAACGCTGGCCTCAGTGTGGCTAGACACAAGTGCCAGTGGTTCCAAAGTGAGATCAAATTTCTTGGTCACATTGTGGGCGCTGGAGGCATACGCCCCGACGCTGAAAAGGTCCAGGCCATGGCTGACATGAGTGCGCCATTGAACGCAAAGGGAAGAGCTGATTTGAAGCTGGTGCGTACGGTACT
>JAFCMP010000240.1:0-39196 GCA_017506865.1 Tribonema minus
TTTGCAGAGGTCTGTGTGTATGTGCGTGTGCTGTGTGCGTCACCAGCGTTCGGTGCGTGTGTGCGCGCGTGTGTGTGTGATGCCGCGCGCGCAGGAGCGCGGTGATGCAGCGCTGACATGCCCCAGCAATACTTTGCGGAGGTAGGAGTCCGTGTGTGTCGCGGCAGCGTGCGCAGCGTGAATTTGCGTGTGCGCGCGTGTTTGTGCGTGTGTGTGTGCGCGTGCTGCGGTACCAGAGTTTGGTGCAGGGGCTATTTGCAGCGGTACTTTGCGGAGGTGCGTGCATGCGTGTTGGCGTGTGCGTGTGCATGTGTGTGATTTGACGCGCGCGCAGGGGCGTGGCGTGCGGCACTGACATGCGCCAGCAGTACTTCGCGGAGGCAGGGGTGTGCGTGTCTGTGTTTTGTCGTGCAGCGATACTTTGCCCGAGAAGCCGAGCACGTCCGTCGCCGCCTTGTAGGCTGAAGAGCGTACGGCGCTCAGCGCGGCGGCAGACACTGCAGCAGAGCTCTGCCTGAAACCCTCGCTACAGCTCTGAACACAAGGTAGCATGGAGTCATGCTTGCGCAAAACACCTGTCGTCCCTCTTGCATTGACTTTGCATCTGTTCAACCCTGTACGTGGATGCAACTCTTTTCCTACTTAGAGGCATTCTCAGATTCTTGTCGCGACAATTGTGAACCCGCACGACCGACTCACGCGGGGCTCACCAACAGCTAAGTAGTGGTGGTGTCATGCTAGTGAGCACGAGCCCCAGTGACCCCCCCCCCCCCCCCCCCCCCTCCCCAACTCTCCCCTGCTACGCCCAGATCCAACAGCTGCTCGCCAGGGTCCCGCGCGACCTCCTGCTGCTGCTCAAGACCAATGACTGCCTGCGCCACATCGACCGCGCCCTCGGCGCGCCCGTCAACACCTTCCTCGTCGCCGCGCGCATCGCCGTAGACGTCCTCGAGCAGGAAGAACTCAACAACAGTAGCGCTCACACTGTGGGGGGGCGCGTGCACTGGGGCGCTGCGCTGCGCATGCGCGTGCGGCACGCGCTGCGGCGGCTGCACCTGCGCCTGCGGCTGCTGGCGCTGCGCGTGCTGGCGCTGCGGGCCGAGCGCGCGGTCGCGGCGGCGCAGCGGGCGCAGCTGCGGCGGCAGCTCGCGCTGGCGCAGTAGAGCATCGTGCAAATTGTACTGCCGCCGCTGCCGCTGCCGCCGCTGTGCAGTAGATTGGCGCGAAGCGCTACCCCAGGCGCTGCCGCCGCAGCAAGCAGCTGGGTCTCAGCGAAGCAAGTAGACGGGCAGAGACGCCACTAGCACGCTGAGAGGTCGGGGTGCGGCAGATGGATGCGCCACGGCTGCTGACGTTGAGAGAGTAGTACCGTGGACGGCACTGCAGGCCTGCGGCCTGTTACGCAGTGTTCCTTGTGGGAGGACTCGCCTGTGCGGTTCAGCCGCTTGCACAGAAGCGGCGCAAACGTTGCAGTGAAGCAAGTTGCCTTGGGCAAGGTACTTGGTCATCAACTAACGCGGGTTGCTTGCTCAGGCATATTTGTCATCTGACAGTCGCTCACAGCGCCGGACATGCAGGCAGCCTTGGCTGAAGGCCTGTCCGGTTGAATGACAACCTGGGATGGTGACCTGTGGTGTGCCTCAACAGCTGCGGCAGTGGCTGCCACAGCTGCACACGTACACGCAGCGGGCACCCTGTAGAGCGTTATGTTTGCCTCTTTGGGAACATGTATGTCAAAGTGTTGCACGCATTCATGTGTAAAATGAATCAAATTGAATGATCAGCAAAGGAAGGTCAACGGTAAACTTCAAGTGTCATTCTGTCTGTCATTTGAAGGCACTTGCAAAATTGCCTGTTGCCATGGGTGACACATGTGCATTTTAACATTCAATGGTGCTGGCGCTCATGCATGTTGACATACGCTTCTGCACCTGAGTATTCGCCACGCAAGAGGGAGCACGTGTTGATACAGACACGGCGCCTCGGCGTGCTGAGCAAGTGCACCGACGTCCTAGTGTTTTTGGCAACGTGTGACTCAGAATCTCATGACTGCACTGAGGAGCGCGTTCTGATCAGTTGTAAAGAGCAGGGGCACTGTATTGACAGCATCAACGGAGATGACCATGCTAGCGCATGTGCAAGCTGTGGGGCCAATCTGCTGGGAGGCGATGCGTGGGCCAGCCCCTGTGCAGTTACATGTGTGCCGTGCGGAACACCCAGGGGCATCAAGTTGCAATACACAGAGTGCTTTGGCGGGTGACACAACGCGTGCGCAGCATGGCAGCCCAATTGAGGCCTGGGCATTGCTTAACCGCCCTGCACAGCTAAATTTCACTGATAGGGTACACACTTGCGAACCCATCAAACGTGACAATCCGCCAACCAACACAACTGGCAGCAAAAAGATGATCCTCTGTTCATCAACCGCATCAGAAGCGCTCTCTAAACAAAACTGCCTCTGCTGCTGCTGCTGCTGCTCCTGGGTGCGATGGTCATCTGGCCACTCTCTTTGTGCTGTTTGATACTGCAGGGTTGAGAAAATAAACTGCCAGAGCTGCACGCACGTCCGACCACTCTATCTCAGCCCTCAAATGTTCCAGAACAATGGTGATGTCAAGGCACCACTGCTTGCGAGATGGCCGTTGCGGCGGTTAGGGTTAGGGCTTGGATGGCTTGCCTTAGGGTTAGGTCTTGGAGGGCTGCTGCCCCAAGTGGCAAAAGTGGTGCAGTTTTGGCCACCTGGAAACAGGGTCCTAAAGGAGGGCGGAAAACGTCACCCACTTTCATCTGCTGCTGCTGCTAACTGTGAACTTCAGCAAAATGTGAACTTCAACTTGAACCTAAAAAATCACGCAACCACAGGACCAGACCAGACCAGCAGGCTGCCACTTGTAGCCGCAACATCGAGCCAAGTGGTTGTTGATACGAACCGGGTAAGAGCCTTTTGCAACCTCAGCTAATTGTCCGCAGATGCAGCATGTGGCACGTAGTTGATGTTCTTGGGGGCGGTGTTGGGCCAAATGTGGCCTGCAAAGCTGCAAGCATGCCGGCCTATGAGCTGCAGCTGGAAGACACTGTTGGCCGGCCCGCACTATGTTATATGACGTGATGATGCTCTCACGGCGCTGCAGGTGCCTGGACCTAGATACTGGCCATGCCCGCACCAGGCGGCGCTGCAGCTGGTGGTGGTGCTCATGCTGCCGCGGAGGGCAGTGATGGCTACCAGCGGATGGAGCATCGCCTTTTCTCCGCGGAGCAGGCTGTCAACGCCATATACGCGGCCAGGGAAGCTGATCCACCGGTGCTCTTGCGCAGGTATAAGAGCGACGAGGAGCAGGATGAGACCCTGCGTGAGCTGAAGGCGGAGAAGAAACTTCTGTTGGAGATCCTTGCGCAGCACGCACAGGAACGGACGTAACCAGCCTCCAGAGAGAGGGAGTGTGCACGCGCTTCAAGCAGGCCAGTCTACTGTAAGCGGATGCAGCTGTGCGCGGGTGCGTTATAAGCACCTCTGCGCACACACTGCTTGCAGAGGGTGTACGAAATTCCTGGCAGCAGAGCCACCGCGCACGCCCTGCTACCGCAGTTCAGCGGATGTGCGCTGCATGCACATTTGGTTCTGAGGGCATCCCGTAATGCCAGGGGCAACCGACGACTGGGCACATGACGGCACACACGCATTGCCTGCCAGCGATGGCAGCAGTTGACGGGCAGCATCTCCTTAGCGTGACTGAGCCGCCACAGTCAGCACTGCTGCGGCTGTAGGTTGCGTTGGTGTACTTCAGTGGCTGCCGCATTTACAAATTCCATCACTTGATGTAGCAGCTGCAGGGCAGACAAAATAAAAGGAATTGTACCGTGCTGACAGCGAGATTGCAAACAAGTGCTTCATGTACGACAGCAGGTTCCGATGCACCCCATGCCTGTCTGCGGGACATGCAATTGCTTCAGCTGCTGCCAGTGGGTCTGTACCCGCTCCGGCCTGACAGCGCAGTGCTTCCTGCTGCTCTTTGCTCGCGTCAGTCATCATTAGCAGGCGCATGGTCTATGCCGACGCATTTGAGGCTGGACATGGGCACATCGAAAGCCCATTGAATACAGTCGAATGCACATTGTCTTCCAGCTAAGGCATGGGTTTGGGTTGACCTGGCCACTGAAGCCCTACACTCAGAGACTGGGTAGCGCGTGGCGTTTGAGTGCCGACCTCATCACTGGAGTCCAAGTTGCGGCTGCCAAAATGCACCTTACCTTGGTAAACTCTCAGTGTTACCATACACGCAGACCACTTGGCAAAATCCAAGAGACCTGTAACATTATGTACCTGTGGCAGAAAAGGCAAGCTGGACGCAGGCATTACTGCGATGCCGTGCCGTGATCCGCGCCACATTGCTCCGTGCCCGCTGTGCAACCAAAGTAAAGCATGAACATGTGCTGCTCTTTTCGGGCGTCCATTGGCCGCCCAGAAGCGCTGACCCCCGTGTGCCGTTCAGTCGCGGTTCCCCTGTACGTGGCACGTCACACCCTTGAACTTCATGTAGTGTGGGATCTGTGACGGTATCAACGCCTCGGGCCTGCCACGAAAGCGAGTGCACTCTCCATGGCGCAGCAGGAGTCGCAGCAGTTGCTGGGCCTGCATCAAGGCACCTACGATGTGGACACGTCCAGCTTGCGATCTTGGCGCGTGACTGCGTTGGTACTGGGAGCGGTGGGATGCCTGCTGGCAGTGCCGTTGGTTCTTTTCACCTCGCGATCTGCTGCCTCCAAGGGTAATGTCACCAAAGGCCTGCCCGTCAAGGTGCTGCTCGGCTGGTACGGCGCCAGACCAGCGGGAATTGCATCTCCGAACCTGAACACTATCCCCAACAAAGATGGAAGTAAAACACTGGTCGCTCTGAGCTTTGCTCAAGACATGGCTGGCGACGGCAATTATGCTATGTACTCTGGTTTCGACGTGAAGCCTTCTGACATACAGGCAAACTCGCAATTGGAGTACATAATTGCGCTGGCCGGTTCTGCCGACACTCCACAAGCCAAATGGCGGGACCCTGCGGATGCTGCATCGTACGTCAACAATGCAGTGGCGACGCTGTCAACACTCATCACCACTTACCATGCGAAGGGCACAGATATAAATTACGAAGGGGCTGAGAACAACAATTGGGGCAACTTCGCAGGAGTGATGTGCGACATCATCTCCGGCCTCAGACAGCAAGGAGCTTCTGTGATAACAACCAGCCCGTTTTCAGGTCAGAAGCTGGTGTTACGTTGTCTCCGAAGTTGCATGCACGATGCTGACATTTGAAGCGCTCCACCATTGGCATCGTAGCACTGCATTGCACTCTCTAATATCCCTATCATCCGTCGCCGTGTTGCTTTCTTGATTGTTCAGGCACCAAGGCTCAGTATGCAGCGCTTCACCGCACGTGCGATGATCGCGTGGACTACATCAACTATCAGATCTACGCGGGATCTGACCAACAAAAGGATTTGGATGCAGCAGCCAACACTTTAAACGTTAACAAGATTGCAGTGGGGTTCTGCACAAAAAAGGCAGGCCGGCGGGGGTAAGGTGTCCGACAGGCCATGCATGCCATGCCGTGCGTGATCCTGCTGCAAGTGGTTTCATTTACAACAAGAATTGCTGTGTTGTAAAGTTGTCTACTTGTTGCGCACAGTGCAGATCAGCTAGTCTTTTGTCGGCACCCACTGGGCGGATATCTTGTGGGTTTCACTGCCCTCAAAAGTGCAGCTCCCCCTTTTGTGTTCACCAATAATGTACTTCGAAGTACCCACCTGTTTTGGATGTGCAGTATGCGTGCCTCATTCACCTGTCCTCCGCATATATGTCGCAGTCACTCAGGCACACATGGTAAACGTAACAACTGTCAGTGCACCAGCAAGGGCACACAACCCCCATTTTTTCTCGATATAGATGTCACCCTATAGGCCTGATGATCACTGATATGGTTCATCCGCTGTTGCCTCCATGCAGTACGTATGGACTTGTATTTATAAAGGCCCAAGGGAGGCCGGGTTGCCTATGCAATCGAAAAGCTTGCGTCAAGTACTGTATCGGACGATCAAGCCATTGACGTCATGGAGTCCAGCAAAGGCAAGCAGACTACAGGCGCTGCCATCTGGGCTTTTAAATTCTCAGCTCAAGTTGACTATAGCCTGGAGAATCGACTGCTGAAGGGCACCTGCTTCCATAAAGACACAGTGGTAGAGTATGATGGCCTCAAGTACAGCATGAGTTCATTGCTGGCTGGTGCGCAGCCAGAATGCCGGGTGCCTCATGTGGTGAAGTGTGCGGGTGTTCGTGTGCGCAGCTCATGCAGCGACACTGCATTGAGGTTGACAGCAACGCACCTAGTCTCCACAAAACGCGGTTTCAAAGCTGCCGCGTCCTTGTCAGTTGGCGAAACTGTGTTTGGCGATATCGATGGCAAGGCAGAGTGTGTAGTGACATCTGTTGAGGAAGTTGCTGAAGCTGAGCATTACTTTGGCCTGAACTGTTTGACATCAGTTGTGGTAGCCAATGGTGTGCGCACCAGCACCTTTGGCGACTTTCACTTGCTGCCAGCTATGTACATGCGCTGCGCTGGGTTCCTCTTTGGAGTGCAGTGAGCATCAGTTGCTGGTGACCGTATTGCCAACTTTTTTAGTGTTACTGGACTGATTTGATTGCTGTTGAGGTACATGTGTGAGGCACAATGAAATTTTTTTTCTCGTGCACTCTTGTGTTGTCGCCTTATGTATAAACGCTTGTCAATGTCTCTGCCTTGGTGCAAATGTATACACTACTCATACGTGATATTGCTGACACCTCAAACAACATCATGCTTTGGCGGCTAGTGCAAAGCACGCAGTGCATAGCATGGCAGACCAACTGCGTGAGGCCTGCGCATCAGCTGCAGCTCAGGTGCAATGTGGCATATGGTCACATGCAAGCAGCTTTGGCTGAAGGCCTGTCCATTAAAAGGCAACCCAGCATGGTATCGGGTGGTGTGCCTGCAACAGCTGCGGCAGTGGCTGCCACGGCTGCACACGTACTCGCAGCGGGCATCGAGTAGAGCATAATGTCCGACTCTTTGGGAACACAAATGTATTCCATGACTATAATGCTGCACGCATGTGTCAATAAATAATCAGAAAGCACCAGGCCAAACGCAGAATTCAAGTGTCTCTGTCTCTCTGTCATTGCAAGGCTCATACAAATTGCCTGGTTGTCACGCGTGACCCTCGAGTATCAGTGTTGAAGGGCCAAGGTGCGGGCGCATGTTGGCTTCTGGGTATTTCAGTAAATAAGCAGCACATGTAACTACAGACACGGCGCCTTGGCGTGCGTTGTGAGCGAGTGCATCAGCGTCCTAACGTTATGTCAAATGTAAGAGTGCTCGGTGCTCCTATGCGTGACGTCATGACTGCTCCAACAGAGGAACGCGTTCTGATCAGTTGTCGACGAGCAGCAGGGACCGTGCTGACATCATCATCGGAGATGCCCATATGCAAGCTGCGGGGCCAATCTGTAAATATTACAATGCAAGCTGCGGGGCCAGTTTGCCAATGCGTGTGCCAGCCTTGCGCGGTTACCATGTGGGTTGGCAGACCATGTCATTCGCTGAGCGCTGCGCTGCACTAGAATGCGGGTCTTGGTGACCCCAAACTGCAATTGACACGTCTACAGCCTAGACTTTGCTAGCGAGGTAGACGCACCATGACACCGCCAGAAACACCCCGCTGCCAACGGCTGTTTACCTCAAGTGCCATTCTACATCTCCAGTCCTATCTTCAAAGTCACTGTAGCCCCTACAGGAGCCGACACGTAGGACATGGAGTCGGCCTGTGAAACTCTAAACTTGACCTTCCAGGTGATCATCGACGCATGAAGGCACACCACCAGCTGACTGTGTGATGCCCCGACAGTACTCCAGAAGGCAGTGCAATCACAGCCACTGACAATCAGAACGGGCAAGAAAGAGGTGAAATCATTGCACAAAGTAAATGCAGGTGGGGTTTGCGTTGTTGGTACACACGGGTTGATATTTACATGTGATGGCAGAACACGTTGGTACCATGAACGGATGCTTGTCAGTGGACGTAGACAGCACCAGGAACCTCAACATATTGAGTGTCAGGGTTGACAGTTGCAGGAAGCTTCCGGCGTGTGCTTATGCATGCATGCTTGCAAGGTATGCACAATGCGTGATTGTTTACTGTATGTGTAAATATCTGGATCATCCATTCTCTGGATCATCCATGCAAGTGACACTACATAAATCTGCATCTTTCTCAGCTTGCTGACTCTGCTCTGCACATCGGTCATCAACCGAGTCGGCTGCTGTTTCCGCACCTGCAGCCGTGCTGCTTCACGCCCAGCCAACGCACAGGCGTCTGATCACGTGCTCATACAGCGCGTGATTGTTACTGCCTACGCACCACACACTTCAAGTATGTATACATCGCCCCCAGAATACCGCTAACATGACAAGCGCCTGTGTGCCGCTCAGCAGCCCTACTTGCACACGCGCACGTGGCGGCCGGTGAACTCCAAGTACCTCTGTGCCCCCTCCATATCTGCTGGGCCAATACTTACCCCTACTTACATGTGCAACTGACTGGCGGGCGTGCTTGCATGCCGCTCCGCTCCGTGCCCACCGTGCAACCCAATCAAAACATGAACATGTGCCGCTCTGCGTGCGCCCACTGGCCGCCGAGAAGCGCAGCAACCCAGTGTGCCTGCCGTTACAGCAGGCCCCTTTGTGCCTGCTTTCCTTCCGTATGTGACCGAGGTTGGGGTGCCTGATTTCCAGCCCCCTGCTTTGGCGAGGCATGCGCATACAGCAGCTGCTGCCGGGGTGCCACACATACCCCCATACCCCCCGTGCCAATATACCTACTACTCCGTCGGCACCCCGTTCGCCTCCGCCCACGCCAGCACCGCGTCGCGGCGCGCGAGCGCGGACCACTCGCGCGTCGACTTGTCCCACGGGCACCCGTGCGCGCGCGCCCACTGCAGCACGCCGAGGTGCCCCCCCAGCGCCGCGAATGCGCACGTGCGCTCGTCCCACGGGCACCCGTGCGCGCGTAGCCACGCCAGCGCCTCGAGCTGTCCGCCGAACGCGGCCATCGCGCACACGTAGCCGTTCCACGGGCAGCCGCTGTCGCGCAGCCACCGCAGCGCCTCGACCCGACCGCCGGCGGCGGCGGCGGCGCACACGTCGGCGCTCCACGGGCAGCCTTCGGCGCGCGCCCAGCGCAGCACGTGCAGGTGCCCCGTGGCGGCGGCCTGCTCGCACGTGCGCCAGTCCCAGGGGCAGCCGTAGGCGCGCGCCCACCGCAGCAGTGCGAGGTGCCCGCCCTGCGCAGCGCTGGAACACGTGTGCTCGTCCCAGGGGCAGTCGCTGGCGCGCGCCCACTGCAGGACGTCCAGGTGCCCGCGCTGCGCCGCGTGCCAGCACGTCCGCGCGTCCCAGGGGCAGCCGTTGGCGTGGGCCCACTGCAGCAGCTCGAGGTGCCCGCCGCCCGCCGCTTCGAAGCACGTATCCCCGTCCCACGGGCAGCCGTTGGCGCGCAGCCACTGCAGGACGTGCAGCTGACCCCCACGTGCAGCGTGGGCGCAGGTGTGCGCATCCCAGGGGCAGCCGTTGGCGTGTGCCCACTGAATCACGTCGAGATGGGCTTTCTCTGCGGCAACGCTGCACGTCTGAACACTCCAGGGGACGTCATTCTGTCTCAGCCACTGCGGCAGGCGGAGGTGCCCCCCGCCTGCCGCAAAGCATATGTGGCCAGCAGTCAGCGGCAGAGGGTGCAAGCTGCGGAGGCGCAGCAGACCATCCAGGTCGCCGGCGAGCATGCACGACACCTGCGCCACCTGTGGATCCAGACCGGCATCCACGGCCCAGTGAATGAGACTTATGCTTGCAGTCGCATCAGCCGCCAAGGTCCTGTGCACGGGTTCTGTTTGTTCTGTGGCGCTGCAGAAAGAGACACACGTGCTTCTGGCCATGAGGGACGGAGGCAGGAACGCCAAGATATTTGGAGCCAACTGAAGTATCGGTCGCTCTTGCGCCTCTACCATTATGACGGGTGCGGCTGCAGCTGGTGTGCTGGGTCAGATGCAAGCCCCTTACGCACAGGACGCCTAGCCGCGCGAGTATTCCAGAGCTCTGCTAAAAAAAGGCAAGTTCAACTTTAACTTTGAGCTTCGAGCCTCTGTGTGTTGCACACACACAGCACTGTAGGCGTTCTATGTTCAAGAGGAAGCAGCCGAACGCCTCCGGGTTCCGGCGGCGAGCTGTAGCTGACGATGATGATGCAGTTGCAAATCCAAGCAGTGCAGCAGCAGGCATTGACAAGGGCCAGCCGAAAGCCATCGCTGGCAAAAAGCGGCCGGCCAAGGGAAGCACCAAGCTGAGTTTTGGAGCAGATGAACAGGAAGCCGATACATTCGACGTCAAGCGGGGCCAGCAAGGGGGCTTCAAGGCCAAGAAGAAAAGCAAGGCCGCTCCGCCAGATGCAGCAGCTGTAGCTGCTGCTGCTGCTGCCGCAGCAGCAGCGGGGGGGGAGTCAGCTGTGGCTGTGACCTCCAGCTGGAAGCACTCCACTGCTGGCCTGTACACGAAGGAGGCCCTGGCGCAGCTCCGAAGCAGCCAGGCGTCCATCGTCGGACCAGCAGCGGCAGCAGCAGCTGCAGACGAAATGGATGTAGACGATATCCACACCGACTCCTATGCAGCCCTTCAGCAGCACATGAGCGCCAACGGCGATCACGCTGAGACCAGCGGCGCCGTCTTCACCGGCGAGGAAGCCGCCTTCGTGCAGGAGTACGGCGAGAAAGGCGGCGCCCTGGACTCGCCCACCACCATAGCGCGCCACATGCAGCAGCACTCCGAGGCCAGGACACAGCAGCAGCAGCAGCTCGTGCCCGCCGCCGCCGCCGCCGGCAAGAACGGCACGAGAGCCGGCGCTGCGGAGAACTTCATCCCCTTTGATGTTGACACCCCCGTGCCTGGCGCGGGCGCGGCATCAACGCTCCGCAGCGTGCTGGGCCGACAGATGGAACTCGACGACGGCGGCGGCGCCCGCGGCGAGGACGACGAGGCGCAGGCCAAGTGGGAGATGGACGTGGCGACGCGCGGCGCCGCCGCGGCGCCGCCGCCCGGCGCCGCCGCGCTGCGCGCTGCCGCCGCCGCCGCGCCGCCTGACGCCGCCATCTCCGTGGCGGAGCTGAAGCGCGCGCTTGACACGGCTGCCGCGGCGCTGCGCCAGGCGTCGGAGCGCGGCGCGCGGCAGCTGGCGGCAGCGGACGCAGAGCTGGCGGCGGCGCGGCGCGCGGCGGCGGAGGCGTCCGCCGGCGCCGCTGCGGCGGGGCGCCTGTTCGAGACGTTCCAGTCCATCCGCGCGCGCCTCGGCGACGTGTGCGGCATGCTGCGCGCGAAGGAGGGCATGGTCGCGCAGCTGGAGGCAGCGCGCGACGCGATCGGCGCGGACGCCGCCGCGCGCGCGCGCCGCCACCGCCGCGAGGCGCAGGAGGCGGACGTCGCGGACGTGCGGCGGTCCGCGCCCGGCGCCGTGGAGAGTCTGGGGGACTATGAGCCGCTGCCGGATGGGCCGCTGGAGCGGCTGCGCAGCGGCGGCGGCGGTGCTGCGCCGGCGCCGCGGCCGCGCAGGAAGCGGCAGCGGCCGCGTGACGCCACGTTCGACGCGTGGGTGCAGGATCATGCGCTGCGCGAGAGCCTCGCGTCTGACGCTGAGTCATCATCGGAGGGGGACGAGGAGGGCGGCGGCAGCGGCGGCAGCGCGGCGGCGCCGGCGGCGGCGGCGACGCGCGCGCGCGTCGCGGCGCTGCTCGACGCCGCGGCGCTTGTGCTGGAGGATGTGGACGAGGACGTGCGCTCGCTGCCCGCGCTCAAGGCGCTCTTCGAGGGGTGGAAGCGGGACCACGGCGAGCACTACGCGCGCGCGTACTGCGCGCTGTCGCTCCCCCCGCTGCTCGCCCCCCTCGTGCGGCTGGAGATGTTGCGCTGGGATCCCGTGCACGGGACGGTGCGCGGCGGCGACGCCGGCGCCGCAGCCGCCGCCGATGAGGAAGTGGACACGGTCTTTGAGCGCTTTGCGTGGTTCCGCTGCCTCTTCGACTTTGCGGAGGGCATCGCGACGCCCGCGGCGGCGGAGTACGCCACAGACGAGGACCCCGACGCCGACCTGGTCCCCAAACTGCTCGAGGCCGCGGCCGTGCCGCAGCTCGCGGCGGCCATCGAGAGCGCGTACGACGCCGGCTCGGCCGCCGCCACCGCGCACCTCGTCGCCGCCGCCAAGGAGCTGCTGTTCTTCCCGCTGAGCGCCGCCGCCGCGGCGCGCCTCGCGGCGGCGCCGCTGCCGCCGCTGCGCGCCGCCGCCGCGGCGCTGTGCGTCCCCGTTGTCGGCCCGCTCGCCGCGCGCGGCGGCGGCGTGGCGCTGGCGGCGCGCCGCCTGTGGCACGCGGCGCGCCTGTACCACAACGCCGCGGCGTGGGACGGCGTCGCGGCGGCGGCGGCGCTGGTGCCGATAGCGATCGGCGAGGTGGCGGCGCGGCGCGCGGCGCCGGCGCTGGAGCGGCTGCTGCGCGGGCGCGCGCCGCCGGCGGCGGCGGTGCGCGCGGTGGTGCCCGTCATCGAACGTTTTGCCGCGCTGACGCCGGTGGCGTGGCGGTCGTGCCCAGGGTATGCGGACGCGGTGCGGCCGCTGCTGGAGGCGGCAGCCATGGCGAATGATGCCCTGGCGGGGCCCGCCGGCGCGGAGGAAAGCGCGGAGGAGAGGGCGGGGCTGAGGCTGCGGGCGACGGCGGCGCTGGAGGCGCTGCGGCCGTGTTGATGATGCAGCACGTCGTAATACATGATCACATGCGCCGTGCAGAAACTCTTTGGCGCCGTAATACATGATCACATGCGCCGTGCAGAAACTCTGTGGCGCCGCTTAGAGGCGGCCCTTCTATTGCTGTCTGCTTTCTGTCAGCGCTCCACTTCAAACTTCAAGATGCAAACTTGAAGCTTTTCAAAACTTCAATGTCGAGGATCAGATCCTGCAGCGATGGCGTCCAGGGCCTCTGTCATCAAGGCCGAGCAGGATGAGATCGAGGATCAGACGCAGCTGTCCTTCCAGGACACCATGTGGCTGCGGTCCTTCTACCTCGGCCCCGAGACTGCCATAGACTACTTCGCCCTCAGCCCTTTCTATGACAGGACCAGCAACAACGAGCTGTGCCGCATGCAAGGGCTCACGGACCACGTCGCCGCCATGCAAACCATGACCGGCATCGAGTACGTGGTAGAGGAGCTGCCTCCTGAGACCGATGAGCTACCGGAGCCGGGTGCTCCTCCGCAGCCCAGGCACCTCATGGTGATCAAGAAGCAGTACCGGAAGAGCAAGACACAGGCAGAGGTGAGTGCACGAGCCAGTGGCAATGCCGTTACGCTCACTGATGCGAGTGCCGCTGTGTGTGATGCGAGAGCGGATTGGTTGCGCTGGCTACGCTGGCAGTGGCTTGTCTTGAACGCAGTCATGCAGTCGGTCAAGCCATGCAGCTTGGTTTCCTCTGCTGATGCCTACCGCTAGCATGGCAGTACGCTACGTAGATCTGCTGCATACTCAGGCTTTGTGCCTGCTCCACTATCGACACCTGTAGTATCTGTGACGCCAGCAGCAATAGCCGGCGTGGCCAATTCATGCCACCGTTGGCGTGGCCAATTCATGCCACGTTCCGCGCATCAGTCCCCTGCGTTCCATCGTCATGAGCGCCAGAGGCCACATATGTGAGATGTGCCGAGCTGTGCAGACTCGCTGATAGGCCCTGCCGTTCCAGTAGCAACAGCAGGGACAGCTGTTGTGTGTTGAGCAGCTCGGCGCACGCGCGGCTCACCACCGCGCAAGCGGCGACCTCAGGCGCTGCCGTGACCGACCGGCGTTCGCTGCTGCAGTGCAAAGAACTCACAATTTTCCGCAGCCCAAGTTACTGTAGAGCAAATGACACTGCAAGCACTTGTCAACGGCCATCGCCTTGAACTGTTTCAGCGCCATCATGAAAACCGTTGCGACGACGCCCGCGCACAAACGCACGCGCGCGCGCTGCGCAGGTCCGCGGCGTGTACTACATCATGGACGGCACCATCTACCAGGCGCCGAGCGCGCTCGCGCTCATCACGAGCCGCCTCCAGAAGGCCGCCTTCATGCTCAGCGAGTCCTTCGCGGCGCTGCGCGCGCTGCCGGCGCACAACGCGCGCGGCGCCTACGACTGGCCGTGGAACGCGGAGGCGGCGGCCGCGGCGGCCAAGCACGGCGGCGCCGCTGCCGCGGTGGCAGCGACGGCGCAGTCGCAGGCAGCGCTCAGCGCCGTGCGCGCCGGCGCGGACGCCATCCTGCTGCAGCTGGTGAGCCGGTACGCCAGGAGCGAGGGCGAGGGCGGCGCTGCCGCCGTCGCCGCCGCCGCGGCGACGCTGCGCGCGGAAATGCCGCCGCCGCCCGCGGACGGCGGCGGCGGCGGCGGCGCCGGCGACATGCAGCAGTAGGGAGACTCAGTGCTGTTCGTAAAGGCGGGGCGCTTTTCGCAAGGCCGTGGCGCGGGGGCTGGGGGCCGCTGCCACACGCAGCGGCGGCAGCGCGGGCAGATGTTGCAACGGCACTGTGGCGATGCAGACGGCAGCAGCCACTGCGACATGAGCAGCGGTAGCGGGCAGGGATGCTTGCACGACGAGCTTCATGCATGGGTGCATCAATGGCAGGGCGCTGCGCGGTGCGCTGCGGGTCATGCAGACAGCTGACGCGGCATGCGCTGTCGCCAAGCCTGCGATGCCACGGGACGCGCCGCGCAGCGGCTGGCGCGCCGGCAGCACCAGCGCTGCGGACACAGCTGAGCCCGCACACGCGTCAGCTCAAACTGTGCAGTACAACGGCACGCGCGACGAGCGATGTCCCAGCTGCCACGCATGGGGGCAGGGCAGTGCCCGCGATGCGCCCATGGAGAGTCACCCTCTAACACAATTGCGGTCCGGCATATCGGGCGGAGCCACGACGGCGGTGCGAGTGGGGGTGCTCCGCATGTGCTGCTGCCGAGACGCCGTCGAGTACGCAGCACTTCACCGTCCGCATCATAGCTGCTCAGCAATACAGGAGCGGGGCGCCCGTGCGCTGATGCGGATCGGAGCGCTTTGTGGCCCATGGAGCTGCGGGGTCACGGGACCACCTGCAAGAAACCGCAAGCGTAACTTGCATGGGCGGACTCCACTTTCAGCTCTGCACATCGGCGTACTGGTCCCCGTCTCAACACTCTTTGGTTCCCGTCTCAACACTCTTTAAGCCAGAGTAACGTGGCTTCCTGACGTGGGTGGGCTGCGGACGAAGCGCATCCACGCTCTGCCGTCTTACATTTGGTGGGGAGTCTGCCCGCATGCCATGTGTACTTGCGCACGGCATCAGGGCTGACGATGCGCTGGTGAAGGCATTCGCTGGACGCGTGTTGTGCGCCTGCTTTCCTAGCCTCTGCAGTCTGGGTTGGCAGGTGCAGTACCAGAGCTCTCGTGCCAGGCTGTGATGGTCTCAATGAAGGGTGGCTCACCAGGTTGTATATGTGCTGACCATCTCCAGGGTGCTTTGTCTGTTGCGCTCGCTGATACAACTGATCATCAAGCTTGTCCACCATGACTGCTCAAGCACGCGCTGCCTTTGGTCAATGCTTGCCGTGCCGCATGCATGAGGTGTACTGCACATTACGCATGTGATGGCTGTCACTGTTTGTTGTAGAAGTGGTCGTTCCAGGTCTGGGTGCGCTACAGTAGTGAACATCTCTTCGATGGACAGTCACTTGTGAAGATCAGAATGCAACGGTGGCCTCGCGGCGCGCCTTCATGCGAAGTTGAACTTCACGCAACTTCCAGGCTGGCAAGAAAGCCGCAATCTGGCTGGCGGCGGGCGCGATCTGCGCTGCAGCCAGTCACCTTCGCACCAGCAGCAATGTGCGCATCGAGGCGCGTGCGCAAGCGCACTGGCGCAGTAGCTCTGGCTGTCCTGGCCCTGCTGTCAACATGCACACGGTGTGTTGCACTTCATGCAGCCAGTGGCGGCCGCGCCTGCCTTGCCAGCAGCTCTGCTGCCTATACAGGATGGCTCAGACATACGCAATCACGTTTGCGGCCTTGGCGCTTGCCTTCATCGACGTCGGAGGCGCCAGCAGCAGGAGCAGCAGGAAGGGTTGAAGGAGGTCCCAGGCGAACAGTGAAAACGCAGGACGGGACCATTGTGCATTTTTACTCCCCTAGCAATGAGGTGAGTGCATTCCGGTACTGACGTACTAAGCAGACGACATTTTGAAGCTTCGAGCGATTCGTGCTGGGCAAGCTGCCATTTGCCGCTAGCGGCGTTTTGCGGCTGAGCGAGTGCTATTACGCAGCAGTATGTCTTGCGCGCTCTCTTCGTTCCGCAAGCGCTGCTTAGACAAGTATCACCTTCATGAGCGAAGCTGCACATCTGCAGGTGCTCTGCACGTAGCATCTGCCCCTGTCCATCCCCTTCGTACATGCGGCAACACGCACACACAGCATGCGCTCCCGTTGCCACCACCACGCACACACGCGCAGGAGTTCCAAAGACTAGGCTGCGAGGCACCAACCCACCGCGGCGCCATGGCCGTTGCCGCCGCCTCCGCCCCCACCTCCACCCCCGCCCCCGAGGCCCACCCCCTCGCCATAGTCACCCTCGCCCCCATCCCCAAGCTCGGGGGCTCCTCCCTCGCGACGTGGACGTACGGCCTGCAAATAGCCACCGCCCCCGGCGCCGCCGCCGCCGCCGCCACCCAGCCGCTCCTGGTGGAGGCGCTCGCGCGCTTCCTCAACGCGGGCGCGCGCGTCTCGCAGCTGCGCGCGCGCGCCGCCGACGCCGCCGCGCTCGCGCCGCTGGGCTTCGCGCGCGACGCCGCCGCCGCGGACGGCTGGGGGCTGCGCGCGGACAGGGGCGCGGCGCTGGCGGCGGCGGACGCGGCGCTCGCGGCGGCGCCGCGCGACGCCGCGCGCGCCAACGTGCGCGCGCGCCTCCTGCACGACGCGGGCGACGTCGCGGGCGCGGTCGACGCGTACATGAGCGCGGTGCAGATCGACCCCACGCGCGGCGAGGTGTTCCGCAGGTGCGCGGCGCGGGGGCGGTTCGATGCGGGGGGTGGGGGGGGGGGCGGGGGGTTAAGGCGCCGGCGTCCTGCTGCTGCTGGCGGTGCGCCGCATGCGTGCGGCTGGCGTCGCATGTGAGGCGGTAACGCGCGGGCGGCGGGGCTGCTCGGACGCATGCACGCGCCGCTGAAGGGCGCCATGCCTGCGGGGGTCGCTACACCGTGGCGCACCGAGCACTGACTGCATGACAAGCGGTCTGTGCTGTACTTCAAGCGGCGCTCCTCGCCGTTGGTGGCAGCGCTCAGCGCCGCTCAAGCCGTAGCGCGTGGCACGCCAGCCGATCTGCTGACGCCATCATTCATCAGTATCTCCGCACGGCGCACGGGCCCTGCCCTGCGTGCCGCGGCGCTGCCGAAGCCGCGCCCCCGCCTGCCACCAACTTCAACTTAATGCACATAGCGCCGCGCGGCCGCAGTGTCGCTGAAACCGATTCATTCATGTTGGTCATACCCGCGCCGCCGACCTCACCTCCGTCCTCGCGCGTTCCACTGCCCCCCTTCGCGTGCGCGCCGCTGCCGCGCAGCATGGGCGGCGCGTACCAGTCCCTCGGGCAGCACCAGATGGCGTTTGCGTCGCTGCAGCAGGCCATCAGCCTCGACCCCGCGGACCACGTCGCGTACCTCAAGCTCGGCATGCTGTACGAGCAGCTCGCGCTGAGCGCAGGTGACGCTCCCCCCCCCCCCCCCCCCCTTGCCATGTACATGCGCGCACACGGCTCAGCAGCGTGCATAAAAACGTCACTTCGCGCTCTAGCCCTCTGCCAGTTCCAGCGGCTGCATCCCAGTGCGGCACTGCTTGCGCGCGTGCTCGTGGCTCAGTAATTATGAAACCGTTGCTTGACACGCTAGTGTGCTGGGTCTGTAAACGTAAGCCTGCTGTGAATGTCAATGAGCACAGGTGGGCCCGCTACCGCGTGCGGCGGCTCAGAAGTACAAACCCCCTGCTTTGCACTGGCGGCGACCGCCCCCCCCCGGCGAGGCGCCGTACTTAGCGCAGCCTGACCTGTACAAGTGTACTGTACATCTGATGTACAGTGTACACCCTGATGCATCGTGATGTATCGCGAAGTCAGCGCTCTTCCGCGCCGTCGCTGACCGAGCTGCTGCGGCGTGCTGTGCGTGTTCGTGTGCGTGTGCGCGCGCGCGCAGGCAAGTACGAGGACGCGATGGGCCACGCTATCCTGTGCTACCAGCACTACCTGACGGGCAGCGGCACGGAGGACACGGACGTGCTGGTGCGCATGGGCAACCTGCAGGTGCGTGTGCTAAGCGACAGTGCATGCCTGTCGGCAGCAGCGATGTGCAGTCCTGACCCCTTTGCCCTGATGTCAAGATGTGCTGCGGTGGGCCTCGATGGTCTCGCCCCAGGGCGGCGCCGCTGCTGCGCAAGGCGCGTGAAAGCGCGGCCGCGTAGACCACTTACATTGACGATCCGTGTTGACGATAAGACATGGGAGTTAGTTCATACGAGATTGCAACCCGGCACCGGCGCTGCCGCGCCCAACTGCATCATTGCCAGCCCCCCCCCCCCCCCCCCCCCCTCTCTTCTCCCCCCACCCCCCGCCCCTCTCACGCACCGGCGTCAAATGTGGCTGCTGCTGGTGGAGGACGCCGTGGGGGTTTGTTGGACTGCGCGCTCCCGGCCGTAGCCTGCCCTGCAGACCACGAGTACGCCCGTGCCCCCCCGCCTCATCGCTCATCGCCCCCCCCCTTCCCAATGCCGTCGCTGCCGCCGCCAGATGCTTTGGCTGCTGCCGGAGAACGCGGTCGCGTCGTACGAGCGCGCGCTCGCCTGCTGCAGCACGCTGCTACCACTTCCACTCCCGCCCCTGTCGCCAGCACCAGTTTCAACCCATGTCGCCGCTCATACAGTATGCACCTGCTCCCTTCCCCCCCCCGCGCCGCCGCCGCCGCCAGATGCGCCGCCTGCTGCCGGAGGACGCGGCCGCGCCGTACGAGCGCGCGCTCGCCTTCTGCAGCACGCTGCTGCCACGTTGCTGCCATGTCCACTTTATCGCCGGAAACCACACCCAACGCATGACTTGACTCATAGGTATGCACACACACACATACACACACACACACACACACACACACACCCCGCGCTGCCGCTGCCGCCGCCAGATGCGCCGCCTGCTGCCGGAGGACGCGGCCGCGTCGTACGAGCGCGCGCTCGCCGCGGACCCCGCGCTCACGCCCGCGTGGCACAACCTCGCGTCCGTGCGCCTGCGCCTGCGCGACACGCGCGGCGCCGTCGCCGCGCTGCGCCGCGCGTCGGAGCTGGACCCTGCGCTGCGCTCCGCGCGGCACCTGCTCGCGTCGCTGACGGGGGGCGGGGAGGGGGGGGGGGGGGGGGACGCGGTCGCGCGGCGCGAGCACGCGCGGGAGCTGTACGACTTTTACGCTGACGGTGAGGGGCTGCTGTGGGATGTGCGTACGTGCATGGGAGGCCGGGGGGGGGGGGGGGGGGGGTTGAGGTTAGTGAGCCTGGCATCCAGAGTAGGGCAAGGAGCTCAGGGGGCGGGGGGGGGGAGTGGGGGGGCGGACAGGAGGGCAGGATGGCGCGCACCAGTGGGCGCGAGACGGCACGGCATGAGACGCACTTGTGGGGCGCCAGACACGGCCGCAGCGCAGGGCGCGTCCTGCTTAGGCCCTCTTACCGACGGCGCTGCTGGCGTACAGGGCGCCAGTCAGCGCTGCCGGCGGCGCACGCGAGGCCTGCCGCGCCAGCCACGGGGGGCGGCCGTGGCCAGCACTGTCTGTACTCGCTATGAACTCATGTGGTGCAGCAGGGGGGCCGTCGGCGCAGCAGTCACACCGCTGACTTCCGCACGGCTCATCGGGTCCGCGGGCAGTCTCCCGATCGGCGTGCCCCCCCCCCCCCCCCCCGCGCAAGCAACCGCGTGCGTGCCCCCTGACCGCCCCCCCCCCCCGCGCGCGCGGCGCACGCGCTCCGCCCGCCCGCCCAACGCAGGCTACGACGACCACATGCGCAAGAAGCTGCTGTACACGGGGCCGCGGCTGCTGCGCGCGGCGATCCGCGAGGCGGCCAACGCGACGTTCGCGGCGCTGCCGGGCGACGAGCGCGCGGAGCACGGCGGCGACGTGCTGCGCTACCTCAACGCGTCGCTCGCGGTCCTGGACCTCGGCTGCGGCACGGGGCTGTGCGGCAGCTGGCTGAAGGACTACGCCGCGGAGGCGGTCGGCGTGGACATCAGGTGCGCTCGCGCGCCGTCGCCGCTCGTCCTTGTTTTCTTGGGGTGGGGGTTGCTTTCTCAGTTGCGTTTTGCGCTCGCCAGAGCCCGGCGCTGCCTTTTTATGGCTGCAATAAGCGTGAGACGAGGTATGCGTGCGGTCGGCGTGGACATCGGGTGCGCGCGCGCCGTCGCCGCTCAGCCTCGTTGGTTCTGTTTTTGGGCTGCCGTTTTTCGGCTGGTGTGCGGCGCATCTCTCGCTCGCCGATGCCCGGCGTCATGACTTTGTGGTTGCGGGCGTGTAAGACGCAAAGCGCGTGGTCGGGGCCTAACGCTTGCAGCACAAACCTCAACCTCAACATCCTGTCGGCGTCGTCCAATCGGGGCTGAGGTCGGCGTGAGGGTTTAGAGTTGTTCTGCTGCTAGGAGTCAAATTCTTCTACATGTTAAAGGGGGATCAGGGTGGGGTCGGTCGGGATTAGGTGTAGGGTTGGCTGCAGTCGCCAACCGCCAGGGACAGTTGGTTCAGCAGCTTCAGGCAGTGAGGCGATGGCAGCGCTGGGTTAGGTCACCCCACTTGAGCTAGGATCAGGCGCTTCTG
The DNA here is from genome assembly GCA_017506865.1 of Tribonema minus. NCBI lineage: Eukaryota > Xanthophyceae > Tribonematales > Tribonemataceae > Tribonema > Tribonema minus. The sequence goes on from JAFCMP010000240.1 coordinate 20,987, forward strand.
GCTTAGCCCACATGCGTGCCACACTGCAGGCCATGGCAGCGCCACGCCGCGATCAGGGCCAGCGCAAATGTGTGCCGCTTCACTCCTACTGGACGCTGCGCCTTGTCGACGCGAGGCTAGCGTTACAGTGAGGGTTATGTTAGGGCTAGGGCTAGGATTAGGGGTTAGGGCTAGGAGTGCACCCGCCCCTCTCTCAATGCCAGCATCTGCTGCCTCGGCGACAGCGCTGAGATGTGCGACACGGCGCGCCCTTCGCGCCGTTCACAGCGCGTCGCCGCCCCCGCCAATGTTGAAGTTTCCACTGCACTTGAAGTTGCCACCGCTGCCCTATCGATGAAGTTTGCTGATGTTCACTGCTGCTCACCGGCCCTTCGCCACCTCGCTGCTGTTGAAAGTATTCACCGCAGTTAAAGCTGCGACCGCTGCCTTACTGATGAAGTTCGCTGATGGTCGCCGCCGCCGCTCACCGGCGCATCCGCCGCCCCGCTGCTGTTTGAAGTTTCTACAGCAGTTGAAGTTTCCACCGCCGCCCTATCGATGAAGTCACCGCTGATGTCTGCCGGCCCCCGCGGCCAGCGCATGGTTACGCCACCGTTGATGTTTTCACCACTTAAGTTGAAGTCGTGACGCTCCACTGCGATGCCCACCGCCTCGCCTCGCAGCCAGCGCATGGTGGACATGGCCACGAAGAAGGGCTGCTACACGCGCCTCGTGCGCGCCGACATGGAGGAGTTCCTGGCGACTGCTCCCGACGAGAGCTACGATCTGGTGGTGGCGGCAGATTCGCTGCAGGTAATGTATGCCTGCGTGTTGCAGACATAGAAGTTTGTTTTGAAGCCACAGACCCCACCGACGTTGAGCCAAAACTGCAGCAGCAGAGTGGTGCACGTGCGCAGCATGCCAGCACGCATAGCTAGCTCCGGCACGCAAGTGGGTGAAAGTCGCAAGTAATGGCAGCAGGTTTGCTGTGACCGCATCAGGGTTGGTGAGAGCGGGGGTCCATCAGCAGGTCCACCTGCACTGTGTCTGTACTGTGCCTGTACGTGCGTGCTTACTCAGGGTTGGAGTTAGGGTTTGGGGCACAAGACTGCAGCACTTGCCTTGTCTGCCGACGCGTGCACGCCGTCTGCTGCCCCCGCCTGTACAGGGGGCGTTTTGTATTTCTATCAACGGGCCTGTGTGTCCTTCTCGCTGCTTCTCGCGTAGGGCGCAAACAGAAAGCCCATTCGGACAAAGTACACGTGTTGCATGTGCTGTCGCCACGGACTGAAGTTCGCCGCTACGGCTCCATGTTTGAGACAGGACTCTTTTCAGACTTCAACTTCAAGTTAAACGTTGGACCGAGCACGTCTCCGGGCGCATGCTCGCTGCGTGCGCAGCAAAACGCCTCCTGCTCTCTCATGCGCGGCCCTGAGTCCCGCGCGCAGCCCTCCGCTCCGCTGCGCAGCACATGGGCGACCTGAGCGGCTCGTGGCGCACGCAAGCAAAACACGAGTACACACGCACTCTGCGTGCGCCGTCGCCGCGCATCGCTGCCGCGCCTCTTGGCGCCGCTGCCGCCGCGCGCTCTCACACGCAGCCCCCCTCCGCTCCGCCGCGCAGTACGTGGGCGACCTGAGCGCCGTGTTCCCGCAGGTGGCGCGCGTGCTGCGGCCGGGCGGCTGGTTCGCGCTCACGGCGCCGCTGCTGACGGCCGCCGACGACGCCGCCGCCGCCGACGACGACGACGCGGCGCAGGGCGGCGGCAGCGGCGGCGGCGGCGCGCGCAGCTTCCGCCTGCGGCCCGAAGGCACGCACGCGTTCGCGCTCGACTACGTGCGCGCGCAGGCGCGCGCGGCGGCGCTCGACGTCGTCAAGCTCGACGCGCTGTCCACGCGCCTCGAGCGCGGCGCGCCGCTGCCGGGCCTGCTCGGCGTGCTGCGGCGGCCGGGGGAGTTTGAGCGCCGCAGCGGCGCCGCCACCGCGCCCGCGGCGCCGGAATGATCCGCGGGAAGGATCCGCGGATGACGCGCCCTGCCGTGCAGAGGGCGTCGTTTCACGCCCTGCGGCGGCGACGCGGCTGCGGCGCGCGCGTGACGACGCGCCGAGCGGCGGCGCGGCGGTCCTCGCATCTCGGTCACGCCCTGCGCTGTTGTCGGGTGCTCGAATAAGATGACACATCCACCGGCTCAGCGCTCCGCCGCTGCCGTCGCGAGTGCCCGAGGACTGTGGCCGCCAGCCGAGAGGCGTCGCAGTGCGACACGTCTGAGGACGCGGTTCACGGCATGTTGCTGTGTCGGTGTACAGCGGTGGCTGAGCGCTGTGACAGCCGCTGCGCCGCGTGCGGTGCCGCGCGGCGCGCCGCTCACGTTGCGCGTATCAGCGCCGCTGCAACGGTTCCTAGTTTCAGTGTCCAAAGTTCAAATTACTAGTTGGCGTGAATCACAGTGCACATGCGCATACGCCAGTGATGCAGTCTCGCAGGTCTCGTGCGCTGCTGCTGCTGCTGCTGCTGGTGGTGGTGCTGCTGCTGCTGCAAGGGTGTGTGGTTGAGCTGTGCTGCAGTTCAGCAGAGAGTCAGCAGGCGTGTGCAATTGTCGATGCCTGTTGCAGTGCATTTGCGTGAACAGCAGCGCTCCGTACTTGCTGTCGTGGCAGCCACGGCCATGTCGTTCAACCATTCTGGAAGCACACTCAACCACCAAACATCGCGACACCAGTGCTAAGCTCAAGTGCAACATTGTGCCCCTAATGCATGCGTTGAGATGGCGTTCCTTCTGAGTCTACTGGTGCTTCATCTGCCACCAGCCGGGGTCATCTGAGGCACCAATTCAGACCGTGATATGATGAACGTTTGCAGCGCAGGGCACCAAAGTGGACTGGCGCATGTTTACCAGTCAGAGCAAAAGGAACGCCCAGCCAAGGAGATGATGCACGGGAAGGGCAATGCATGTACATGTGTGTGCATGCGTGCCATGGGACTGAAAGCGCCAACACCAGTGCTCAGCTCAAATGACCACAAGTATGATTTCTCAACTTCTCCTAACTTTTCGTGACGCAAGCCGGGGGGGGGGGGGGGGGGGGGGGGCAGGGCAAGGCAAGCAGCATGCTTCAGCTAACACTACAGCCTGCGCGAAAGCTGTTGAGGGCAGCACTCTGGGCAGAAAAGCAGCTAAACTGGTCATGCTTGAGCACTGCCACGTCACAAGGCAGCAGCAGCAGCGACATTCTGCTCGTGCCCGTCATGCGGCAAGGTGACATGTTGCATGCCATGTTTCACACAGCGCTGTTGTGGTGAACAGCCGTTGCGGGGCGATATCATGCTCCATGAACCATGATGAGAAGCACTGCGGTGGGCATTGTGAGCACTGATGTCTGTGCCATAACGGGCCTGGTGCAATGTCTCTCCCAAACAATGCGTTGGTGACTCTGACTGGGTGCAACGTTGCAGACAGAGCAATCGGCCAATTGGGCCGTCAATCGATTGTGTTGCAAGGGCACGGGGACAACAACATGCATATACACAACACTGCGGTCGCCGTCGGGTAGCGGCAGGCCCCCGCGCGTCCGCTTCTCCAGCTACCAGCAAACCGCAAAAAAGCGCAGCCGAAGCCACTCACGTCAACACTCTCAACACCATATCCTCCTGTGCTTGTACTGCATGAGCCTGTAAGCTCCGCATCCACACCCTGATTGCTTGCAAACGTCCACACGCCTGGGTTGCTCCGCGCTGCCCGCCGCGGCATCACGCTCTGCCTGCCTGCGCGTGATGCCGCGGCGGACAAGAGCCGTCAATGGCACGCGTCAGGAGCGCAGCTGCGCACCATCAGCACCGCAATTTCGTCCCATTGTACCTTCGCACTCCTCCTTTCCGCTTGCAGCGCTGGCGCCGCCGGCGTACAACCGGTACCCAGCAGCAGCGGGCGGCGCCCCTTCCCGGCGCCAACCTCGCTTGGCCCTCCCATGCGCTGTCGGCAGCTGGCACCATCGCTGGCGCCCTGAATGGCGGAGCTGCTGGCGATATTACAGCCGGTGGCGCCTTCGTGGAAGCACGAGAGGGGGCTGATGCAGTTTAATTTACAGCCCCTCCGCCCCCCCCGCTGCATGTCCAGGTAGCTGTCGGGGGCAGCGGCGGCTGCGGGACGAGATGTGACGCACAGCGCCGCCAACACACGCTTGCCTGCCGCTTCATCCCCGCTGCAACCCCGCGCGTGCCGCCGCCTCCGCCTTCCTCTCACCCCTCCCCCGCGCCGCTGCCGCTGCCGCTGCCGACGCCAGTCGCGTGCCGCCTCGCTGGCAGCAGCATCGATGGCCCCCGCCATGCACACACGCGCTCTGTCACAAGTCGTGTCACAAGTCGTACACCGGTCCCTTTGCACCCGCCACGCCGCCGCCGCCGCCGCTGCCGCCGCCGCTGCCGCCGGGCGCGCCGCTCAGCGCCTCCGCGGACAGCGCCGCACTGCCTCCAAAAGACGCCGCCGCCGAGGGCACCTGCGCGTACGAGTAGCGGTACGGGTCCACGCCGGCGGGAGCGTAGGTGCTGCCGCCGCTGCCGCCGCCGCCGCTCGCGTAGGCGGCGTCGCCGTGCGCGCCGCCGATGAGGACGTGGCGCTGCGCGACGGCGAGCGCGACGAACGGCAGCTGCACGAGCCAGATGAGGACGGCGAAGGCGCACGCGCCGCGCATGGCGCCGCGGTGCGCGCACGAGTAGCGCGCGAGCGCCACGTCGCCGCTATATGTATCGCACTGCGCGAGCTGCCCCCAGTAGACGGCCGTCTCGAAGGTGAGCGCCGTCATCACGAGCGACGCGCCCACGAGGAAGCCCTGCGACAGCGCCGCGGGGCCGCGCTGCATGAGCGCGATGGACCCCGCCTCCCACGCGAGGAGCGCGAGCGCGGTGAGGACGGCGCCGGCGCCCGCGGCGGCGGTGCCCGCGACGACGCACGCGCAGATGGCGAACGGCACCGTGAGCAGGCCCATGATCGCCGCGAGCCCTATGAGCACGTTGCGCACGTACTCGGGCTCGTGCTTCTTCTCCTGGAACTGCGCCCAGACGTCGCCCGCGCTGCCCGACAGGTCCGAGGCCATGGCCGCCGCCGTCGCCGCCGCCGCTGCGCAGCGCCGCTGCTGCTGCCGGTCAGTCGCCGCGGCGCTCCTCCGACGAGGCTGTCGCGACGCTGAGCAGCGCGCTGCTGCTCACCGGTCTACCTCTCAATCCTTGGCGCTGCGTGACGCCGCCGCTGTTGCTGGCGGTCTGCGCGGCCCTGCTGAGCCGTGCTGCTGCTGCGCGATGCGTCAGCAGTGCTCAGCGCCAGCTGCGTCCGTCCAGCACAGCGCGACGACGCTGCGGCCACTCTGCGCACGCGCGCGCGCGCCGTTGGCGGCCGGCCGCCGCAGCGCGCAGCGTCTGCGGAGCGTCACGCGACGCGCACGCGTGTCGATGTGACCGGCGCATGTCAAAGTGAGTGTGCGGGCGTGCTCTGGGTGGCGAATGGTAGCGACAGGGGGGATGTCACGATTTCTGCATCGGCTGCGGATGTGCTCAACATTGCCTCAGTGGTGCCGAAACTGCCCTGTCATGCGATGTTGCCGTTTCATGTACATGAAGCCTCAGCATACTCAACAACATAAGACTGCTCGATTCTTCAGTGGTTGTCATTGCGTGGGCTCACACGGGCGCGGCGGTCACGATGACAAGCTCGTGATCCAATATCAGCGTGCGGCTTCAGCGGCGTCGGCCACAAACCGTTTGCAGCGTCGCGACTCGGTTCAAAAACCTACCACCGACAGTGGCAGCTTGTAGAGTATGTAGCAGGAGTGCGATCGTACATGCATGATCGCTGCTGAATATCACCGCAGCTGTCGCAAAAGCAAATTCTTGCCAGATGCTGCACAGGTGCGTATGGCCCTTCGAACTCAACTCTCAGTAAGTGCCGACCGCAGGAGACCCTAAAGACGCGTACATGGGTTTGATAAGTATAATAAATTGACCATACATGATATTTAATTTGATTTGCTGATGATATGCAGTCTAACAGATTGCTTAGTTGAGAACAGCGCGCTACGCTCGGACTCACTCGAGGTCGACCCTGCCACGACGGCGGGTACATCTGATATGATCTCGCATCTCGCCAAGATACGATCTGGTTCACGCAGCACAAAGGCGCGCCCGTCATGGTATGTGAAGCACATGTGACACACTGTGGCGGGCGATACCAGCGCACCGATCACCTACTATGTTGAGATCGTACCACTCTTGTGCACGCACCTGACAGATGCGTTTGCCCCGCTGCTGCCTCCTCAGACTCCAGCCAAGTGTATTCTCCACTCGAAGCTCAACGAGCCGCAGTCATACATTCGCAGGTCGACACACTGCTTTATGGGTGTAACCCGAGGGTTAACCTCCCTGGCCTCTTCAACTCTGACTTGAAGTACTCTCCAACTCCGCGCTCTTACGTAATTATAAAAACGAGACGCTGGGCGGGCTCTGTTGTGTTGGCTGGAGTTCTCTCGCTGTATGAAAATGTGGGTCGGCAGACATGTAGCACAGAGAACATCGTTGAGGGCCGGGGTTTGAGCACAGTAACACAGTAGTGAAAGAGGGCGACACCCGAAGCAACATGGTGTTGACGAAGGAGCCCTGCATCGGTCTGGGCATAGGGGTAAGTGCCTCATATGCTGTCAGCTGCCAGTCGGCCAAAGCACCCGTCGATCACGGTGTCAAGCAGCAAAGTCGCCAGATTTCAAACACTCCAACACTTGCGCGCTCTTGTCTCCTCTGTGCAGTTCTTCGTCCATGGTTTATTCTTCGCGAGGATGTTCGCGGCGGTGCCGAAGGAGCCCGGCGTACGCTACATGGACAGATTACGACACTACTATCCAGTGTCCAACTACAGCGCTGTTTCAGAGGTGAGGTTGCCGGAATCGTTGCGAGGTTCCTGAAATCGTGAAACAGAGACCCCATGGTACACCACGCGATTGGCTGATGCTGTGTCTGCAGTAGCAGCAAGGGGCTCTACAGCAATGCATTGTGCTTCCAGCAGGGCGGCAGCAGCCAGTGCTCAGATGCACTGCTTCACACCACGCTCAGCTGCAGCAGCGAGTGTGTCATGTTGCAACCAGCCTGCAGCACAGGAGGTGCTGGTACATGCAACAAGCGCTGGTATGCGGAGTCGCTGAAATACAGCTCATGCCGCAATCTCAGTGCGCCCATGAATGTTGTTGCACACTCTGCCGGCACGAACAAATCGCCACCTTATGGCGTGACATGCAAGAGCGCGTGGCTGGCACTGCATATGTGGGATGTGCACAGTCACCAACGCCAACATCTGCTGATGATGAGGCACAGAACGGGCTGCTTCGCCACTCACCTTATCGGCGCAACGCGCAGCTGGCGTTCTACTTCATGTCATTGTACAACTTGCAAGCGACCCGTTCCGGCGCATACGGGGCAGAGCGACACAGGTCACACGATTCTAGAAAACTCAATGCTCATTCTTGCATGCTACATTCAAGTATCAGCATGTGTGTTCACTGTCAGTACATGGTATATAATAACGGACGCCTGTGGACGTCACAGGAGTTCGGACAGTGCTGCCGTGACATACACAGGGCTTGCTGCGCAAGGGGTGGCCTCAGGCACGGTGCAGCGCGCCTCTGCAGTATCGGGTCGCATGGGCTCCCAAAGCATCACGGTGTTCTTCTTCAATGTTGAAGCTTCGGTGGTTCCTGTCAGCGCCTGCAAGCGCCGGGAATGGGAGCGGGGATACTAGAGCTACGCTTGGCGTTCTGGCTGCAAGCGCGCTGCGGCGGTCGAGTGCCACGCGGCCTCGGAGGTCGTCGATGACGCACCCACGCCGTGGGTGTCACGTGGGCGCCAGATAGCACGCACCCGCAGCGGTGTTTTTCGTGCCCTATATGGCGCTCCAGAGGCGCTGCGGCGCAGCAGGTTCCACAGCGGTGACCACAGCCAACTGGAGCGTGCGCGCGCGTTTCGCTGAGTCGCCGGCTGTTGGCTATCGTTTGCGCAGCGGTTATCAATCCGCATGAGTGACTGATGTTGCCCACCCACGCCTATTTTCTCCGTCAAAGGTAAGTGTGGACTCGCGGAGGACTTGCTTGAGAGGCAGGGGGCGGGGGAGGGAGGGGGGTGGCTGGAGAAAGCACAGGCGCAAACGCAGTCGGACCCCAGGATCACGGACGGGAACAATGTGTTGATTCCAAGGTTGCGCGTATGGCCATGTACGCTACCCCTACATCAGGGGCATGAGCGCTCTCACGTCCATCGCGTGCGCGCGCAGCGTCGCTTCCCGTTCAAGCATCTTCGGCGCCGATCGTGACTTGCGTGCGCGCCGCGGGCGCTGCTGCTGCTGCCGCTCCGCGCCACGCAGATCTGCAACGCCATCTACTCGCTCTTCAGCTGCGTGCTCGTGATTGCGGACACGTACAAGACGGGCAGTGACAAGTTCCTCACCATCAGGTGAGCCCCCGCCGCACGCGCGCGTGCCTCTGTGCGCATGCCCGCAGTCGCGCTGGCGCGCGCGCATTTTCGAGAGGGCTTGCGCACCTCGCCGGCTCGACGTGAGCATGGTCGCTGCTCGTCTTGGCACATGGTTCATCGCCATCTGGTGAACCCCCCTCAGCGCCTGCACGCGCGCCCTCGTGCGCGCGCGCCGCCCGCCTGCAGCGGCCGTTGCGCGAGCGAGCGGATTTGGCGCATCCTGCGCGTGCACGCAGTGTACCACGAGTGCTGCCGGTCGAGACGCCTGCGTGTTTTGTGCTGTGTGTTCTACCCCACGCCTACACCTTTGTCCTGCGTTCTGTTTCACGCAGTTCGGTGAGGTCTGGCGCAGTTCGCTGCGCGCGGCGGACGAGCTTCTACGTTTGCGTTTCTTTCTTCTACACACTATCAGTGAGGGTTGGAGTCTAAGCTGTAGGGTATAGTGAGGGTCGGAGCCGGAGCAAATGCAGTCCTGGCGGGCGTCGGAGCCGGCTGCATTCATGTGCGGTGATGGCGCACAGGGGCGGTGCCCGTAGCGCTGCTTTGAGACGTGCGCATGCGCGCCTCGTTGCCCAGCGGCACAAGCAGATGGAGCCGGCGCAACTAGATGCTGGGGGGCTGCTCTCTCAGGCTACTGGCACTGGCCAGTCCAGCGATGCAGGCTTTGCTGTCAGCCATGCTGAGTTTAAGATAAAATCAGAATTAGGGTTACGGTCAGTGGATTCGCCCTGCGTGGGTTTGCATCTTGTGCCGCTCTGCCGGTGGGAGCACGGGCCGCTGCGCTCTTGTCCTTCGAGCTGCTCTGAAGGCTGAAAAAAGGTTTCATGTATGACCACGCACCTGCTGCATGCAAAGTCATGAATCCACATGCAGCCGGCATTGCAATGGTAGTCTGGCAGCTGCCAGGGCCGACATGCGTATACAGTGAATAATCGTTACAGTCGTACCTACCCCGCGCCCGCCAGCGCTCAGCAAGACTCGCGCATACAGACGATTGCTAAAATAATGCCTACCGCTGCCTCCCCCCCCCCCCCCCGCCCGCGTCCGCCCTGCAGTTTTACGCTGGACACGTTCTTCTGCACCTTCTGGTTCTTGAATTTCTTCGTCGGGTTCTACATGGCGTCCTCCAAGATGCGCTACCTGCTGTCGCTACAGGTGCGTCAAATGAACTCTACAATGCGATGGACGTGTGCCCGTGTTGACTTCGATGTTGCGGCGCGAGCTTCTACTGGCACTGCTGGCACAATGTGGTGGCCTGTGCATCCAAGGCGTTTGCGGACACTTTAGGCGCGCGCTGTCGTGCCCTTGAGCACTTTGATTGTGCCCCTGTTGTGTCGCCAAAACGGTGTGTACACCACCTCGCCGCTGCTTGTCACTGCCATGAGTGTGTGGGGGGGGGGGGGGGTGCGCTGACCTGGGTGCTGACTTGCATTTCCTGTGGCACAGCATAGTGGTGCCCCGGCCGCGTCGCACCGTGCTGCATACCCTTGAAAAGGCATAGAAGAACCGATGAAGCATGCGTTTGATTCTGAAGTGTCAAAGAAGCTTTGACGCGACACAGTCACGCTACGACCATCTGCTCAGCCATGCTCATGCCCGCCCCTGCGGTTCACGTATAAGGACCTCACTTGCGCGCTGAGCGGTGCCACCTCCACACCCCCTTTTGGCCGCACGATCGCGGCCCCCGGCTCCACTACCCCCCCTTCCCCTCCCCCTGCCCGTCTCAACTTTCCAGGTTGTGACGCACTCGTCTGCGTCCTCGATGTTCTTCTGAGCACCGCTGCCGTGTCCGGACTGGCGCGTGCATCCCTTTCCATCATGAAATTCTATGTGATGCTGTCCCATGGCGTCCCCCGCTGGGCATCCCCCCCCCTCCCCCCCTTCCCCCTCCCCCCCCCCCCCCCCCGCCGCAGGCCTTCGTCGACGTCGTCACGGTCGGGCCGACGTTCATCATCCTCATCCTGGACGCGACGAGCGACAGCAGCGAGAATCAGGTCCGCGACTACGAGGTGCTCAAGATTGTGCGCGTGCTGCGCCTGCTGCGCCTGAGCCGCACCTTTGACTTCCTCACGAGCCGCCACCCGCAGAGCGGCACGAGCGCCGTCAACATACAGTTCATGAAGGTGAGGCAGCTGGCAACGCACACACACGGATGCGCGCGCGTACGCGAGTACGTGCGCACAATGCTGCGCGCTTGCGTGAGCTCGTGCGCTTGCACGCAGACTGGCGCGTGCAGCCGGCTGCATCATCCGCAAAGCGCTGTAGGTGCGCAGCGCCGCTGTGCCGTGCACTTACACCCCCCCCACCCCCCACCCCGCCCCACCCGCCACCCGCAATATCGCACGCACGTCCGATGTTGTACACGGCATGCTACAGCTGACACTTGCACTCAGACCCTCACACACGCGCAAATTCTTGCCTCATCGCTCCGCGCCGCGCGCAGATGATCCTCAACCTGATCGTCGCCCTCATGGTGCTGTCGGGCTTCTTCAACTTCCTGGTTGCGCAGCAGGACATCGACTGGGGGGAGGGGCAGGGGCACCTCCCCTTCCACACCAGCATGTACTTCTGCGTCGTGGCCTTCACCACCGTTGGCTTTGTGAGTGCCGATGGGGGGGCAACCTTGATGTGTGTGTCAGCTTTCGAGCACCTGAACGTGTTCGACGCTGCAGGGTTGATACCGTAGAAGCTAGGGCAGGGACAGTGCTGAACATTTCTTTCTGCGAGTTCTCGGCCCTGCCTGCAAGCTTGATCATGCTGCTAGGGTAGAATCAGGACTGAGCATTTCTTTGTTGTAAGTGCTCGTCTGCGTGCTCGTGCGCACGCGCGTCGTGCTGCTGCAAAACACCAAGTCACCCCGGTGGTGTGACGCTCCAGTATTGCCCTCACAGAACGCGCTCACGCTGTGCAGCGGTTTCTGCATTTTACAGCAGGCACAGGCGCTCCGTGCGCTCCGTCGCGCTCTCTGCGTAGGCTCCGTTCCGCTTGCCGCAGACAATGCTGTCGCCGTTTCCACGCTCAAACATGCGGCAGCGCTCACCTGTGCATGTACCAATTACATCTGCGTCGAGCGCCGCGGCCGCAACCACTGCTGCCGTGCGCGCAAGTGCTATTGCCGGGCGCGCTGGCACGGCTCATCGTCGTGACTGATGCTGCCGCATCAGCGCTGGAACACTGATGTGCCGTGTGCCGCCGCTGCCGCTGCCGCCGCTGCTGCCGCTGTGTGCACCCACAGGGCGACGTGACGCCGCCAGACGCGCTGGGGCGGCTGATCGTCATCGCCATGATCATCACGTTTGTGTGCCTGATACCGGTGCAGACAGCGCGCATCGCATACCTCATCAGGTGTGGGGGGGGCGGTTTGTGCGCAAGTAGGGTTTGAAGGTCATGGGCGCGGGCAGTGTCAGCTGCGCATGCGCTCGGGTTTGACACCTTGACTGCAGTATCCGTCGAGGGCATCGGGCTTACAGAGTCAAGGTTGATGTTCGGGCGACTTGTCAGCTCGGCGGTATGAATTGCAATTGCGTGCCTGGTAGCACGCCATTGAGGACTTGATTGCGCAGTTGCGCGGTGGTTTGCTGTCGGCGTCGGGGTGAGGGCTAGGGTTGTGCTCAGGATGAGGGTCAGGGTTAGGGTAAGGGTTAGGGTTGGGCACCTCACGCAGCAAATCGGGTCAGCAGCGCCAGGGCTGTGACCGGGTTTTACATCGTCCTGGCAATGGGCATCTTGCGTTCGAGATCGCATCGCGCGCTGATCCGCCGCAGGCAGCGCCGGCCGCGCGTCTAGGCAAGATGCGTGTGAAGCATACGAGTACCCTGGACCAGCAGGCGAGTTCATTAGCACTTGGCATACTGGCGCCGTCTCGTCGCGGCAGCCGCCATCAGTCCGTGACGAAACTAAACACGGTGGCAGAGTAGGACACCCAAGGTGGACCCAATGCAAAGTGCACAACGGCACTAGACCAGGGCAGGCTGGCATTGCAAAGAAGTGATTATTGTGCAGGTGCTCGTGCAAGCGGAGAAATAGCCCTGAGTCAGGGGCGGAACAGTACCGGACTGGTGCTGGAACATGCAGTGGTGGACTGACAGGAAAAACTCCCAGAATGGAGAAACCTATGCAGGTATGCATGCACATGCAAGTAGGGTATGTAGGTATCATACTCCGTCAGTCCGCAAACCTGTGCGGCGGTCGCCGCAGCCGCGTTGCGCGGAGAGCAGCACGCGCCGTGGCGCGCGCAGCGCTCAGGAGAGGTGAGGTGGATGAGGTACGCCGGCCTATGCACAGGCTTGACACGCCGCCGCCGCCGCAGACGACATGTACTTCAACTTCGAGGTGCGCGGAGGCGCAGGAAGTCACGTTGCGTACCATTGCAGCAAGCGGTGACGCGCCACGCTTCAGCCCCCCCCGTGCATGCCCGATCGATGAGCGCTGCGCGCGTATTATTGCATCAATGCTCCTCGCGTGCAGCAGTGCTCACCACCCAGCCTCGCGCGCGGCACGCCCTGTGTCTGTCGCCAGTGTCGCGCCGCAACACCGTTGTTCAGCCCCGCAATGCGGGATAGCTCGACGTGCACGGGGGGGTCGTCGGATGAAGCGCTGGCTCCATGCAACTGTTTTGTGACTGTCGCGTGACGCGCTACTGCTGCCACTGCTGCTGCTGCTGCTGCTGCTGCCGTCCCGCCCGCCCGCGCGCGCGCAGCATCAAGCCGCGCTACAACGGGCACGTCAGCATCGACAAGGGCAGTCGGCACCTCATTCTCAGCTGCGACGACTGCGGCATACCGTCCGCCGTCGTGCTGCTCAAGGAGGTGAGAGAGGGATACGGTTAGAGTTTGGGTGAGGGTTAGGATTAGGACTAGGGTTAGGGTTAGGGTTCAAGTGAGGGTGAAGGTTACCCTAAGAGGGTGAGAGCGCGCCATGTTCACCCCAGACCCTGAGCATGCAGGGCGCCATGCAGCAGCGGCGCCGCCGGCGTGTGTAGCGCGCACCGCAGCTTTGCACGCCTGCGCCCCCTGCGACCGGTCTGTCCCCGTGCCTCCGTGTTGATTTCACATTCCGCGCGCCGCCCTGAATACCGGTGCCGCGCATTGTTCGGCGCCAGGGCTTGAGTTCGGGTCAGGGTGAGGGTCAGCAGTACAAGTATGTACTTCAGAAGAAAAATGTTGCGTGCTCCGGGGCGCGCGTCGCGCCGCAGTCCTGCACGTCCGCGCTCCGACCGCTGCTGCCCAACCGTTTCGTCTTGCCTACAACATCCGCTGCGCATTCGCGGCGGCGCGTTCTCGCGGCGCCGTCCTCGAGTCCATGCCGCGTGTGCTCCATGGCGTCGCACCTCGCGTGGGTAGGCATGCATGTCGCAGCAGCCGCCACGTGTCCGTGCACTGCACCGCGTTCGTCTTCTCGTCCAGATGACGCGGCACACGCCTCAAATCGTACGCTGACACGCCATGCGCACACGCGCCACACAGTTTTGCAAACGGCCATGCCACGTGTCCCTGCACTGCACCGCGTTCCCTCTTCTCTTGTCCGCTCAAACTGCTTCGTACGCATGTATGATCTGGCGCTCATTCGCCGCATACAGTACGATCGCCCAACATGTCCGCGCCCTGCGCCATGCCCCAGCCTTTGCTCCAGGTGATGCGGCACCTGGACCGCGCCCTCATGCCGCACGTGGTGCTGCTCGTCATGCTCGTGCAACCAGTCGTGCGCCACGCTGCTTCGCAAACGGTCGTGCGCCAGACTGCCTCATGTGCATGCCTCGGAGTGTATGCGCCACGCAGTACGATCGCCAACTGTCTACGCGCTGCGCCGTGCCCCCCTCTCCCGCTCTAGACCTGGACCGCGCCCTCATGCCGCACATCGTGCTGCTCGTCACACTGCTTCGCGAACCGTCCGTCGCACTGCTTCGCGAACCGTCATGCGCCGGACTGCTTCATATGTATGCTTTGAAGCTGTGCGCGCCACGCAGCGCGATCGCCAACTGGTAGCGCATGTATGCTCTCAAGCGCGTGTCAAAGCACGACTGCCCAAGTTTTCACGCACTGCGCCATGCCCCCCTCCCTTCCGCTCCAGATGACGCGCCACCTGGACCGCGCCCTCATGCCGCACGTCGTGCTGCTCATCCCGTGCGAGGCGTCCGAGGCGGCCAAGGCGCTCATCCTCATGATCGGCGGCGAGAGCGCCGCCACGTACCTCCGCGGCGACGCGCGCAGGTGACTCTCCCACGGCAGCATTTTGAAAGAAGTTCATGTCCGTTGGAAGTAAAGCGGAGATATATGCGTGCGCGCATGTGTGCTTCTAGACATTTGATCGTGGTGCGGCAGACTCATATGGTTGTGTCTGATTGGCGGCGACGCGCGCGCGCAGGTGACACTCCCACGGCAGCGCTTGAAAACAAGTCCATGTATCGTGCGTATGCGCTTCGTCATCAAGTTGAGCACTGAGGCTCTGACATAGGCCGGGCTGGGGCCCATACGCTGCAAAAGCGCATCAGCGTTCCGCAAGCATATGCATACACGCGCGTGGCCATGCCCACAGCAGCATAATTAGTCTGAGGCGCATGGCGTACGCATGCGCGCACTTCAAGTGTATGTACGTGCAGCGCTAGTGGAGCTCACGTCAGTAGGCATGGCGCGGGCGCTGCGGCGACGCACCAGACAGGATGCGCGCACTTCCTGCCGCATCCAGCAGCGAGGCAAGGGGGGGGGGGGGGGCGGGGGGGGGCACTTCGAATCGCGCGCGCGCCGTGCTGCGGCGGTCGCAGGCGCCGGCCTGCCTAACCCTAACCCTAAGGTTGTCACAACGCTCAGCATCAGCAACCCCTCCCTAATGTGCACCCGAATATTCAATGGATCACTGTATGGGGGCTCGGCCTGTGGCGCTAGCGGCGGGACGCTGCGGCAGCGGCGGAGCGCCGCTGGCTGACATAGGGGCGGAGCGCCGCTGGCTGACATAGGGGCGGCGGCGACGTAGCCTCTACGTGCAGCATCGTGCGGCCGTCCGCACACCATTGCCGTCTGCGTCGACTGCCGCCTCTGCTGCTGCGCAGCGCGTAGCCTGTCGCTTCATTATCGCGCCGCGCGCATGCCGTGACGGGGCCGAGCGCGCAGCACCGCGCAGCCGCGCACACGCGTTTGCTCACTGCCATCCGCTATCGGCCGCCGCCGCTGCTGCCGCTGCGCAGCGCCAAGGACCTGGCGCGCGCGCGCTTGGAGCGCGCCACCGCCGTCTTCATCATCAGCGACCGCTTCGCGGCGGACACGACGGCGCAGGACGGGACGGCGCTCGTGCGCGCCGTCGCCGTCAAGCAGGTGAGCGCGCGGCCGCCGCCGCCGCCGTGTGCGCTGCAGCGCTGCGCAGCAGCGCTCGTCACAGGCGCCGCGCCCAGTGCGTAGTTTAATTTTGTCGTATTGATGTCAAAGCTGTGTGCGCAACGTTGCCGAGCGTGGCCGCAGAAAAGCATGACCTGGCAGCGCAGCAGGTGAGCACGCTGCGCACGTCAGCGCTCGTCGCAGGCGCCGCGCACGGCGTTTCTGCCGCAGTCTGAGGCTGCATGCCTATGGCAAGAGCAATAGTTGTGCAATGAGAGCGCGCGTCTGCGCCGCCTTCATCATGGGCTTCGCGGCGAATCAGTTCAGGTTTGTGGCGCTGAGCGTTGGCACGGGGGATCAGCGTCGCTGAGCTGCGGGAGCGCTGTTGACAGCTCATATTGATGCCAGCGGACTTTTAGGGCAGGCCGCGGTGACATGCATTCGCAAGGACGGGCGAGCGGCGCTGCGCTGGGCTAGCTTCGGCGAGCTCGCAAGAGCCAGTCGCACCGGCGCGCTCTCTCGATGGGGACAGCATAGACGCGTGCGCATGCGCAGTGACAGCCGCCGCTGCTGCCTGCCGCCCCCTTGCATCATGAGCGCGCGCGCTGCTGCATGCAAAGTCGGGGGCGGGGCCGATCGGCTTTGGCTGTTGCCCGAACCGAAGAGGCGGCTGATGGCATCAGCCCAGAACACCAGCTGACATTGTCTCTCTCGCTCTCTTTCTTTCACAGCACTAGCTGACATCGTCCTTTCAGACAGTAGCTCACATTGTCTCTCTCACTCGTCTAAGAAAAAACAGCAGAGTTTGTTCTCTCTGGACAGTGGCTGACACTGTCTCTCTCCCTCCCCCCCCCCCCCCCCCCCCCCCCCCCCCTATCCGCGTCGCGCGCGCGCAGGCGGCGCCGGACGTACGGCTGTACTGCCTCGTGTGTCACGCGGCAGCGCGCGAGCAGCTGGCGCGTTCTCTCCCTCTCTCCCTCCCTCTTACTTCTATGACACTAGCTGACATCGTTCTCTCGGAACACTAGCTGACACTGCCCCCCCCCTGCCCCCCCCCCCCTCCCCCGCGCGCAGGCGGCGCCGGACGTACGGCTGTTCTGCCTCGTGTGTCATGCGGCGGCGCGCGAGCAGCTGGCGCGCCTCGGCGTCGCGCCCGCGGGCGTCGTGTGCCAGGGGCGCATCGTGCAGGCGCTCGCGGCGCACGCATGCACGTCGCCGGGCTTCAGCACGCTGCTCACCAACATGATCACCAACAGCGAGAAGTGCGTGCTTGGGGGTAGGGCTGGTCAGGGCTAGGGTTGAAGTTGAAACGAGGGTTCATGCGTGCACGTCGCCGGGCTTCAGCACGCTGCTCACCAACATGATCACCAACAGCGAGAAGTGCGTGAGGCTGTGGGGGTCTGGTTCAGGGTTCGGATCGGGGTGAAGAGTGTGGCCAGGGCATTAGCGTTGGGGCTAGAGTTTACGCGTGCACGTCGCCGGGCTTGCGCACGCTGCTCACCGACATGATCACCAACAGCGAGAAGCGCGTGGTTGGGGGTAGGGTCAGGGTTAGAGCTAGGGTTGAAGTTGGAACAAGGGTTTACGAGTGCACGTCGCCGCGCTTCAGCACGCTGTTCACCGACTTGATCACCAGCAGCGAGTGCGCGCGGCTGGCGTGTGGCTAGGATTGCGTCGGACTGAGGAATAAGGTAGGGCTGGCACGTTGCTAATCAGCGAGATCGCCGCCTGCGAGGCGCGCGTGGTCTGGGGTCTGGGTCAGGGCTAGAGCCATGGCAGGGTATGGGTTAGGGTCGAAGTTGGAGCTGGGGTTTTTACCGCGTGCTATGCCACCGGGGTTGAGCACGGTGCTCACCATAATGTTTGCCAACATCATTAAGTGGTTAGTAGAGTACCGGCTCGCGTTAGCTTCAGAATTGTACCTTGGTCAGGGTTTGGGTGTACAGCGTCGGGGATTAGCACGTTGCTAGCTGACATGTTTACTAACAGCAACAAGTGCGTAGATGGTGAGGGGTAGGGCTTGCGTCGGGGTAGGGTTAGGACTAGAGCTAGGACGTGGTTCAGAGCCAGGGTCAGGGTCAAGTCCTCAAGTGCAGCAGAGTGCGCACTTTGGCGGCCTGCAACGCCTGGGCGAGCGGCACGCATCGTACGGCAGCAAAGCTCGTACGGCAGCAAAGCTCGCACGTGCACGCTGTGTACTGCTTGCGTACTGCTTGTGTACCGCGGCACCACGTGCTCACAAAATCCATCAGCATGCGCACACACGGCGACACCATACTCCTGAAGACAGAATCGCGCCGCGGCCGTCTCATGCGATCCTCTCGCGATGCTAACTCGCCGACGACAACACACTGTGCGTGCATACCGCCCCCTCGGCACACCGCGCAGCGCGCGAACAGCAACGCTCACTCACCCCCCCCCCCC
>JAFCMP010000241.1:0-38941 GCA_017506865.1 Tribonema minus
ATCCCATCAGACTCCATCACTTTGGAAAAAAAACCCAAACTGTCTGCACACCATTTTCAAGGCCATCTAGCTCTGTTGCGACGCGCACTACTGCCACCCAATCGCGTACTCCCGTAGTGTACACTGGGACTTGTGGGACTGAAAGCTGGGGGTGGCTCTGCTGATGGCTCGCCATACACGTATGTGGGGACGCCCACTCCACTATGACTTGCAATGCCACTTATGTCTGCTGATGTGGTCACGCCCAATGATGATGTCGTGTGGCAGATGTGGTACAATGAGCGCCAGCTGAGTGAAAGCTACCCCGTCTGCCTCAGCCTCAAGTGAGGCGCTACAGCGTGGGTGACGCGCTGTGGCTTTTGGATGTGTCAACACCGGCTACTGCCTAGGTTTTGCTGAGTTGTGGACATCCCGTTGCTCTATGGCTCCTGATGCAACTAATTTGCGGAATGCTTGCTCCCTGATGGCAGTAACTGAGGCCCCAGTGTCCCAGAGAATGTCCTAGAAACTTGCAACGTAGTGCGCGCGCAGAGCGTAAACGGGCCTTGAACCTAGAGTGCACGTCAGTATAGAGTTTTGCCCCTTACGTTGGGCATGCTTGCCTGCTGTGGTACAGGTAGTACTGCGGCCTCCATCGCTGCCACCTCAGCGTAGTATGCCAAGACCGCCCCGTCATCAGCTCCGTCCTCCGGCGCCCACATGGCCAGTATCTCGAAGCAGCGCTCAACAGTGCGCGCCTCCTCTGCCATGGCTATCTCCACCGCTGTCAGGCCCGCCTCGCCGTCCAGCACCTCGTCGATGGCGCCAAGGGTCTCTGCCGCCGGCGCCCAGCTGCGCATCCGCCGCTGCGGCTCAGGTTGAGCCGTGCCATCCACCTTGAAAGCATGAAGCCGCTGCAGAGCTATCAGCCTGCGCTGCTGCTCCGCTGCAAAGGCGGCGTCGTCGGCGGCGTGCGCCGCCGCAGCAGCGTCGCCGCCGCTGAGTGGTGCTGAAGGCGGTCTTGAGGAATGTGTGGGAGTCGCAGTTGATGTCAGAGTTGAAGTTGGTGTAGAAGATGGAGTTGTCGTGTGTCGTGTCGCAGCAGCTGCTGCAGTCGCCAAATGTGGCGCCGTTGCCGGCGCAGAAGTTGCAGTTGTAGTCGTGCTGCAGCTACTCACTGCTGGTGCTGGTGGTATCCTCACCCCCCTTGCGATGACGCGTGCGCGCCAACTCCATGACCCGCCGCAGCATGCACGGGTCTCCATGCTGGAGTACCAAGCTCCTGAATAGGGCTGAGGGGTGCTACCGGCTGTCGAGCGCGCTGCTCCTGCTGCAGGCGCTCCGCGCGCGCGCGCGCCGTAGCCGCGCGCCGCTGGACTTACGTCGCCCCAAAATAGGCCATCGCTGTACAGTCGTAGTTGTTGTCGCCGGCGACTGTGCAGCACCATCAGGCGCCGCCAACGCCGCCGGTCTCCATCGCGCCGTTGCTGCTTGAGCAGCGTTCGTGGGCGCCTCCTCAGCAGCAGCGCTCAACGGAAGCTGCGCCGTCGTAACGCTCTGCTGCGCAGCTGCTGCGTGGGCGGCGCTCGCCGCTGCTGCAGAAGCTGCATGCACTGCAGACAGCGCAGCGCCCAAAGGTGCCGCTGCTGCCGCAGCGTTCCGTGGTGCTGCTGGTGCGAGCGCGGCGCGTCGCGGCGCCGCCACACCAGAAGCACGCGCCGCGACTGGCGCGGCGCCCGAGGGCGCTGCTGCCATCGCAACGCCCCGCTGCGCGTCATCCTCTTGGGCGGCGCCCGACGGCGCCACTGAAGAAGCTGCGCGCGCCGCTTGCGCGACGTCCATAGACACCGCTGCTGCCGCAGCCCTCCGTGGTGCTGTTGGTGCGTGCGCGGCGCGCGCAGGCACCGCCAAACCAGCAGCACGCGCCGCGACCGGCGCGGTGCCCGAGGGCGCCGCTGCCATCGCAGCGCTTCGTTGCGCGTCAGCCGTTTGGGCGGCGCTCACCGGCACCCTCGCAGAAGCCGCGCGTGCTGCAGCTTGCGCGACGTCAGTAGGCGCCGCTGCTGCCACAGCACTCCGTAGTGCCTCTGGTGCGTGCGCGCGGCGCGCCGCGGCGCCGCCACACCAGAAGTACGCGCTGCGACTGGCGCGGCGCCCGAGGGCGCCGCTGCCATCGCAGCGCTCCGCTGCGCGTCAGCTGCTTGGGCGGCGCTCGCCGTCGCCCCCGCAGACGTCGCGCGCACTGCAGCTTGCGCGACGCCCGCAGGCGCCGCTGCTGCCGCAGCGTCTCTGACTGTCGTCGGGGGGAGGGCGTCACTCCCCCCCCCAGTGACACTAGAGGCTCCAAGTGCTCCCCCCCAGCCAGGAGTGGGCTGGGGGTCGCACCCCTAGGTGCCCCTGTTGCCACTGTTGCCACGGCCGCCGCGGCCGTAGCCGCCCCCGTAGCGGTTGTAGCTCCTGCCACCGCCAGCGCCACTTCCGCTTCCACCATCTGCGGAATCTCTGCCGCGCGGGCCCTGAAGCGAGGAGGCATCGCCGCTGTTGAAAGCACGTATGCGCGACCGGAGTGCCTGCCACGTCGTCTGGTTCGTAGGCGCAAATTTCTGCACCAGTGGGCGTTGTACTGCTGCCGCTGCCCAACCTGCGTGGTTGAATGCCTCCGAGCATGCGCTGAACAGGTGATCACCGCCGCAGTTGTAGCACCCCAGCGCGTTACCCCGCGCCCGCTCCGAGCTGGTGAATTTCTCCTCCACCACTGCCAACAGAGCCATGGAGTTCAGTGTCACTGATTCACGCTGCTGCCTGCGCCTCCTGTCGCCCAGCGCGTAATCATTGGTGCCACCGCCACCATTGCCGCCACTTAGACCGCTGGCGCCTCCGCCTGAGCCCGTGCTGAGTGTCTCGGGGTATATAGAGTAGCCGGCGGGTGCGCCGCTGGCGAGATGCTGCACGGAGCGGTGCGCCTTGAGCGCCTCAAGCGCCTGGTGCATGCTGTAGCGTGTGTGGCGGTTGATGATGTCCCGAATGTTGTCCTGCGCGGCAATTGTTGGGTATTGCCTGTTTACCAAGCCCGTAAGAGCTTGGACGCGTAGGTTGTCGTTTGTCGGGTCGATCATTGCGGACAGGTTGCACTTGGACTGCATGTAGTTGAGCGCATCACGGAATGGCGTGTCTTTGCGCACCGCCACGCGTAACAGGTCCGCCGCAATGCGAGAAGGCTGACCTTGCTGGAAGTGCTCCCCCAGTTGTTCCATGAGCCACTTGTAGAGCTGCAGGTCTCTCGTGCCAGCCGCCACTCCCCGTGCGCCCTCCGCGATCCATTGTTCTGCCTGCTCGCGCACCGTTGCTGCTGCCGGATGCGAGCCCCGTAAGGCGACACACAGGCCCATGGTAAAGGGGCCAGCCATTCGCAACCAAAGTCGTCCTCCCTGTTGAGCACCTGCGGCAGCTTGGCCTTCTGACGCGCGAGTGAGCAGGCGTGGCGCAGGTGCACCAGCAGTTGACTGCCAATCTGCCACACGACATACTCGTCGCCGCGGTTTACAGGCGTGAGGCCATGGAACAGCTTGTCCAAGTCTGCCGGTACACGGCGCAGAGCCCAGCCATCACGATCAAAGTTGTCGTCACGGCTGCCTCCACTGCCGCCACCACCAGCGCCACCTGCACCACCGCCGCCTCCACCGCCGCCGCCGCTGCCGCCGCCAGAGGCTGCGCCAACCGGTACAGTGCCCCGGGGCGATCTAGAGGGGCCGCTGCCGCCTCCGCCACCGCCGTCGCCGTCGCCGCCGGCGCCGCCTCCGGCGCCGCCGCTGCCTGCAGCGCCGCCGCTGCTGCCGGCGCCGCGGGCTGCGGCGCCAAAGTCGCTGCTGCCGCCGTCCGCGAGGGTGGCAGCAGGCAAGGCAGTTGGCGCAGCAGTCGTCGACGGCCTCTGCTGGGTAGCCGCTGCTTGCATAGTACCTGGGGCGGCCGCCATTGCGGCCGTTGGCGCCGCCGATAGGCCAGCGTTGACCCTCCGTAGCTGCTGAGCCTCTGCCGTAGCTGCATCGCGCTGCATAGTAAGTGTCATCAGAGCCTGATGGAAGTGGCTCTGATCTGCTGCATGCTGCAGCTGCAGCTGAGCGTCGGGCTTCATAGTGGGCTGCGCTGTGGGTGCCAAAGTCGCATCCGACGAGTCAGCAGCGTAGCTGCTTGTTACACGTTCCAGTTGTTGACGCAGTGGCCGGGCGTCAGCGCCGCCAGCAGGAATGGTCGGCGCCGCCGATGCGCTCGGCGACACGTGCTTTCCAGGCCCAGCCAATGGTGCAGCGTATGGCGCAATGGGCGGTCGTGCCACGCTGCTGCTGCGGATCGTACTAAGCGGCACTGCCGGGCCGCTGGTGCTGAAGTCTGCTACTGACACGCTGTCCTCGGGAGCCACACTGGGTGCTGCGCTGCCAAAGTTGCTACCCACAGAGTGGAAGGATGTCTCATACGCCGTTGTGGTACGACGCTGCGCATCAAGCATCGCAACTTTAGTGCCCACCTCAAATAGCTGGCGCCGCATGTCCCCCACGCCCGCTGCAGCGTTGTTGTGCCGCCGCAGCAGATCCTCGTGCCGCGCGATCACCTCCTCCATGCGCTTTTGCCCCTGCGCAACCTCCGCTGCCACTCCTGACAGGCGCTCACCCATGTGGATCAGCCGCAACTCCGCAGTCGCGACCCTCTCACCGACCTCCGCGATGCTCTCCGCGATGGCCGCCATGTCTCCTTGTATGACAGGAATCACATCCTGTACCAGCGCGTCCATGTCGCGCTGTGATGCTGCACCGCCTGCGATGGTGGGGCCACTCCCCATCTGCGCCAGTGCACTAGCGTGCTCCGCCAGCTGCATCTGGTGCCTGCGCAGCGATGTGTCGATACCGGGCAAGTTGTGCGTAATTACCATGCACAGATCCTGCCCCATGAGAGAGGTGGTGTTGGCCACCCCTGCGAGCCCCCCTTTGAGGCTGGTTACCTCGGACTGCAGGTACTGCAACTCCATGTTGAGCTGCAAGTCCAAGTCCTCCTCGGCAGTCATATGCCCCACCATCGCAGCTTCCTTTCGCTGCTCCTCCTGCTCCATTTCACGCTCCCTAGGAGAGGGCACCGCGTCCATTGCGGGCCCAGATCCCATCGGGCGGATGACCAGGTGCTTCGGGTTGTCGGCGAGGGCGCCAAGAAGTCCTGTGGGTCCAGAAGGCTTGCCGCCAGACTCGTGCCCCCAGTCGGCAGCAGCACTGTCTGCCCACTCCACCAAAGCGTGGTCAGCGACAGATACTGGACCTGAAGTGGTGTCGCTGCTCCCGATGGTGGACAAGTGGTGCGGAGCCGCCGCAGCAGCGTCAGTTGCAGGCCCTGGCACAGGCTCTGTTCTCACTGCGCTGCCGCTTGCTAGCTCGTTCGCACTCTGGGCTGGTACGACTGCGCCACCAGCAGCGCCTCCAGCCTTGATCGCAACAGCATCTGCCAGTGATGCTGCGCGTCCCACGGACAAACTCCGTGACCTCTGCACACGCCTCGGCTCCGGTTGTGGCCATAGGGCAGCTTGGCCAACACAACTCCAGAGCTCCGCGTTGCGCGAGAGTTTACTCCTGATGCAGCACGCGCCGAGTCCTGCTCGTGCGCCATCGTACCGCTATCGCCTGGTGGATTTGGTCAAAGGTCGTCTTTTCGTACTCGGGAACCAACTGATGAAACAACTAGTCTCCGTACTACACTTCAGCAAGTGCAGGGAACAATGCAGAGAAGACACCCACACACAACACAGCTGACCGAACTGTGCTATGTGTATTCTGGGGCTGCTGCTCTTGTCTGAGCCAAACAAACACAACGAACAACTCGTAACTGCCAACCGTAACAGTTACAGGTGACACTCCAACATCCAGTGTCACCACAGAAGCCGTCTTGAAAGCTCGCGTCACATGAAGCGTGTAGAACACCTTGCCGTCGCGCTTGCTGAGTTCATGTTCCTCAATGACAGAGTCGCGCCACACCTGCGATCTGAGGCATGACAAGTGAAGCATCAGCAGGAGCTGCACTCTCTCCGCGTCGTACCTGGTGAACCCCTTGCTGTCTGCAAATTTGATGATATTCCCCTCCTCTGCTGCTGTCGCGTAGGTGTTCATGAAGGACTGGAGATCCTGAGGTAGAGCGTGGGCGCGCAGCCAGGGGGCGATGACTGACGTCCACACACGGCTCCATATCTGCTTGCGGAGGGCCCGCATCATGTCGCGAAGGCCGGCGTCTTCGGCGTCAGGGAGGCGACCTGCGGCCTTCTTCGATTTTAGGCCTCCCCTGTCCAGTGCGCGGCTGACAGTGACGTCCGCCCTCAGCCGCCTCCGCGTGGTGAGAAACGTATCTCTGAAAGCGTCAATGAACTTTTTCACTGAGTATGTCAGCGCTTGCCCCGATGTGTCCAGCCACGCCAGGTCTGCAGAAGGCATGTAGGCCCGTATAGCCGCTATGTCCATCGCATCTGGCCTATATCGCTCAGCTCCACTCCGCTCGATGGCGCCAAACACTGAGGCTAGGTTGTTGTTATAACCAGCCGTCGTGCTGTCGCTCGTCGCCTCAAACACTTGCCTGAGAAGCTCATCTCTGTTCACCCCCTCCGTAGTGCACTCCTCTGCAACCCGGCGCGCTCGCATCAAGAAGAATGCTTTGGAAATGAATATATCGAAGAAGAAAGCGTCTTCTGTTATGGAACAGAGGAATGTGTACTCCTTGCATGGCTTGAATGTGTCAGGGTCGGCTGCTACCTCCGCGTAGTTCAGCGGGGGGACGATGCGGGTGCCGGACAGCAGATCCTCCGGAACACTGTGTCCATGGACGAGCACCATCCACTCCTTTGCGGTGAGAGGGCGTATGGCACTGAGAGGGTGGGGTTCACGTCCGAGCACTATGCAGGCCGTCCACAGCGATCTAACAAAGGTGCTGGCCACACCGCGGATGGATTGCGTAGATGTGCCACCTGCCTCGGCGGAGTCCCCCTCAACTGAGAAATCGCGGTCAAGAAAGTAACCGAGCCTCTCATCATCCGGCGTGAGGTTACAATTATAGTGATCGGGGAGGAGGGTGTGTGCAGGTGCTCTCTTCACGTACTCAGATGCGACAGCTGCTTTGAGCACCGTGTATGCCTGCATGCGTTCTGTGCGTAACGCCGCATTGGGTTCAAGCGGGCGCCAATGGTGCGATCTGGTGCCAAGTTTCGATCTCTCTGCCACATAGTATGGCACAAGCATCGTCCACAGTGCATATGCCATAGCTGCATGCAAGGTGGCCAGACGAGTGGTCCACATATCCTTAACATCCTCACCTAGACTTGTGAACAGGTCGCTGCGCTCAGCAAGTGTCGGAGGTGATGTGTCCGCAGCCACCGCCTCTTTTATGATATGGCACACATATGCCTCCTTGACCATGCCTTTGTGACGCTTGTCTTGGTCATTGTAGGTGTAGGTGGCCCCCCTTGGAACCCAGGACGTCAGCTCGTTGACAGAGCAGGGGCTGAACCGGTTGCTTATCTTAATGGTGTCTTCAGCAGCAGCCGCTGCGGACCTGAGCACTTGGCCGCGAGCGGAGTCGTTGACCACAGAGGTGAGGCCGGAGTTTTTGGACATGATGCCTTGGCTGCTTTTGTGGTTTTGTGTGCTTGCGGGCCGGGTTGTGATTGTGAGCACAGGCAATGAGCATGCTGAAATTCGGGGGTTATTTAGCAGTATGATATAGCTTGCGTGAATCAATATTTATTCCCAAATCTCCGGGGCCGAATCTCCACATTATCTGGTACACCTCATGAACTTCAACAGCATGAACAAGATAGCCCTGACCCTAACCCTAAGGAAAGCCCAACTGCAACCGCACACAGGCAGTCTAACCTATTATTATCTAAGCCTGAGCATGTTGAGTACGCAAATGTAGGGGAAGCTTGAACCTCTATCAGCCTGGGCTCACCTACTCCTTCGATTTTGTGCATAAATTATATGCAGTTGACCAAATTCTAGCGAGTATCGAATCAGCCTGTTTCGACAGGCACAGGCTCAGTAATTTCAAGCGTACCTATGAGTTTATCTGTGCACAGCAAGATTAATCATGGTGTATACATGTAGCGAGACCTCTCCTACACTTTCGATGCTGGACCATAGTTATTTGCACTATACAATACTTTTCTCGACAGGCCCAGCCTCAGGAATGTTGAGCTCAAACAAAAGTTCAACTGTAGGCAGTAAGGCTTAATATGGCGAGCACTCATGTAGGGACAGCTGGAACCTCTCTTGGCTTGATCTCACCTACACATTCGATCTGGAGCCATAATTAATTGCAGTTTACGAAAATCTAGCGAGCGTCTTATCGACCCTATTTAGGGTCAGCCTCTGAAAAATACTTTTTTCGATAGCACCAGGCTCAGAAACTTCAAGTGCACATATACGCTCAACTTTACTGAGCAAGGCTGAGTATGCATGTAGGGGAAGCTTGAACCTGTGTAAACGCATCAGTCCTACTGAGTAGAGCGTAAACATGCACCTTGTACTTGCTCATGTTCTTGCACCTGATCAGTCCGGGGCACACTGCAAAGCTCAGCACGGTGACTACTGAATGCCGGGAAAGTGCATGTTATGATGACTCGATAACAAATAATACAACATCAACTTTCGACTCCACCGCTCTGGAGCCAGCGCATATGCCAGGCAAAGCTTGCAGTGACAGCGGCACACCAAGTGCCCACGCCCCTATGAACAACTTCTTGCAAAAGACGGCAGTTTTAGTGATGCTGCCCCCAGCCGGCCAGTGCTCACATGCGGCATCTGCTACTGCAGCTCGCCGGTCGGACGCACCGAGCGCTGCAATGACAATTCAAATGCATGCATGACGTGGGGGGGGACATGCTTCAGGTGGAGGGCACACCATGTGGGGTGGACACACACTTGGGGGCGGGCACACACTTGGGGGCGGGCACACAGGTTAGGGTGGGCATCTGCATTTGGTGCCTCTCGGACACGCGCCAGCACAATGATACGATGCAAGCAGGAGCACACTGCAAAGTCTCATTCTTCTGAGTGTTAACCAACATTTTATTGACACACTGACGCTGCTCCGTGCGCAGGTGCCATGAACAACAACTACGCAAGGCGAGTCGCAGACACAAGAGCAACAAGTAGTACTGTTCATTGCGTCGTGAGTGCGGTCGACGGCCTTGCCCTTGGTGTCGTTCGTGTCGATGAAGTTGACGCACACCCTGGCGTCGGCGCTGCTGCTGCAAGGCAGCTTCTGGAACTTGATGCGTTGAACCACAGGGAGATCATCCTCAAAGTAGCGCTCGGCCGGCAGTCCAGGCCTGCTGCTACTGCTGCCATGCTGATTGAAAAGTGAGGAAAAGCGACTTGCCTGCAGTGAGAGACAGTGACTTCACATCAGCATGTGAAGGAAAGGTGCTTCGTGTTATGACCCCACATTCGATGGCGATGATCACGAATCCGGGCTGTAGGTTACCTGAGAAGCACGTGCCTGCCATTCGAGACCGCCACCACTCAAAAACTCATGATCCGACACCCTCAGTTCCGACTCTAGCAGACTAGTAGGCTACCACCTTACACAACAGTTTGGGACCGTGCAAAAGCTCAACTCAAACTTCACACGCTGGGTGTGATTGCGCTCACGACGCAAAAAAAGTGCTCAGCAGCAACAGCACAGGTATAAAAGAGCAGGCTTTGGACCAACGCACGAGCAGGTAAGCTACCCGCGCAGCTGGTGCTGCACTGGTTGCGGTCCAGCATCTAGGAAGCCGGTTCTTTCTGGAGCATTTCGGACAGCTCAGCGGCAGGTGGCAGGTGAGATGACGGATCAGGGCTGGGCTATACGCTGTAGACCGTATATACGGTATATACGGTATGAGCGTTCGTATGAACCCCGCTGCAGCGTGTATATGGTCCGTCTTGCAACCTTGGTGCTCCCAGTAGGTACCAGCAGCAGGCAGCCAGCACGTCACAGCAGCACCAGCAGGCAGCAAAAGCAGCATGTTCACCACCAGCAACAACAGCAGCAGCAGCGAGCAGCAACATACTGCTGCTGCTGCTACAAAACGAAGCCCGGTTCGGTGAAATTCAGCAGCCTCGTACGTATGAGCTCTCGCAGGTTGTAGCAGGTTGTATACGTATATCCCGTACGTATGATGGTGAGGGGGACCGTATACACCAGCCCTGCCTGTGATCCGCGTCCAGCGGCGTCAGAGTGTAGCCGCTGTTGCTGTCATAAAAACATCTAAAGAAGCTCATTCACATCACCGCCTGCAATCTCCTGCACTTTTGCCAGGTTGGGCAGCAGGGCTGACGTCCCAGCGGCTTTAGGTCAGCGTTGGTTAACAGAGCTGGCCGACTTGGGCGACGGCAGGTGAGGTGCTTCACAAACATCCAAGGTGCGCAGCACCCTAGACCGTGAGAGCGAAGCGCGATTTGTTGCTTTGCGTATGAGTTAACGATGGTAAGAAGCTTGCACGCTCGTGCAACAGAGAATCAAGAGCCACACGTACCAGTAAGTACACTTCCATGAACCTGTATCGCCCTAACGACGATTGCAGCAGTGCCCGGGTCAGGCATGCTCTCAACATCACCCCGCTTTTACTTCCGCCTCTGTGGTAGTACCAGCAGGCGGCAGTGCCCGTGTGCGGCATCGGGGATGAGGGCATAGCTTTTGGGGCGGCTGAGAGCACGTTGGTTTGACACCAAGAGTCTCATTTTTTCTGAACTGACGGCTCAATGGAGCTGAGGTCAATGTGATGCCCTGTCCTGCCGAAACTTCGTTGCCACTCTCTCTTGCCTGCGCCATGTGCGTGTTTGTTTGCTTGCTGTTGCACAGATTGTCGATTACTGGTGCTGCTCCTGCTGAGTTGAGCGTCATCTTCTGTTTACCGGTAGTCAATGTCGTACGCATGCTCCCACACGTCGCACGTGATGATGGGTTTGCCCAGCTTCTCCGCGAGCGGGTAGATGCGTCATGGGTGCTGACAACCTTTGCGCACCAGAAGTAGCAACGGCAGCAGCAGCAACGATGAAGGCCAGCTGATGGTGAGGACCAGGACCGCAACTCTATGAGGACCGGGACTGCGTATCTATGACTGCCGTGTAAGTGTCTTCATCCTAACAACCTGTACCCGAAGTGAGAACAGCAGTGATGATGGTCAGCTGTTCATGAGGACGGGATCATGTGCCTTTAACCGTCATGTAACTGTGTACCTCCTGACAACCTGCATGCATTTACCACCTGTGGCCCTAAACCCAAAACAAACGTGGCCTGACCCCCTGGACCTACCCCGTCCCGCACATGCCATCTTCAGATTCTAGCCGACGGCGCACCTCTGCAGCCGCTATCCTCAGACATAGCGCCTACGGCCACCGTGCATGTCGGCCTGTGGCCCTAAGGCCTAGACCCTAACCCCTCTTGCACATGCTATCCTCAGACTCTAGGTGTCGGCGCAGCTCTGCCACCGTTGCGCTCAGACCGAGCGCCATAGTCTGACCACCTGTGGCCTGGATCCCCAAACAAGTGTGGTCCAACCCTGGACGTACCCCCCCCTCCGCACATGTTATCCTCAGACGTCAGCTGACCGCGCAACTCTGCCGCCCGCGCGCCCGCGAGCATGCACGTTTGGCACACGTAGGTGTTTTCGCTCAGCCCACGCTCTTTCATGTTCCCGCGAACTGGGCACCTGTCCTGTGTCACCGCTGCTGCTTGTGGCGAGCTGTTGGAACGGCCTCTACACCACGCACTTGTTATGGCTGCTATACACGCTTATCTGCGTCTGTAGCTGCCTCGCTCTGGTACCATGATGTTGTCCCACACATGTCAATGTGACTGATTGCTGCCATCTCCCGCATCTTGCCACCATGAAATATCGGTTTGGTTAGGTGGCTCCTAGCAGCAATGGCGGAGCAGCAGCGGCTGCAGGCACTTCGTGACGAGCTGGCCGAACTGCTACCAAAGATCAACGTCTGGGAGGCGAGAGCTCTAGGGAATGAGCCAGGGGCGGCAGGCATGTACGCCAATCTGCTGAATAAGGAGGCACAGCTGAGCGGGGAGATTGCCCGAGAAGAGCGGCAGGTGGCGGTTGCTGGCGAGAATGCAGGTGCGTGTACATTGTTGACTTAGTGCTGTGCCGTCGGCTGACCATTATTATTACAAGAGAAACTGCATTTTTTGGGCTGCCCATGCCGACCATCGTTTGTTGGTCCGAATTCAAAGGGCGCTTTGTGTAAACCATGCATGTCATGCTTGTCTCGCATGTTGAGGCAATGGAACTACAGGCCTGCTCACATGAACTTTGTTCACATTAAATTCCGAATAATATAATGCTCGCAAGAGATGAGTGGGTCAGGTGTCATTTTCTTTAGCTGCAAGTATGTGAGGATCGTCATGGTATCATAAAGTGCAAGCGTTGCAGAACAAGCAATACAGAGAACGGAATTAAAACAAAAGAGCTGTTGTAGTTGCAGGATCGAGCCTGCCACGTGGCAGCTGCTCAGCAGTAGCAGCACCGGCTACATATATGTGTCAGTCACTTAGTCACCATCAGCTGGTCTGCAGATATCCCTTGCGAAAGAGAACCTGACCCAAAGGCCACCATGCTGGGCAGTATACACGCTACACTATGAGGTGGAGAACGCGTCAAAAACCTGAGTGCAGCATGAATTGAAATGTATAGAATTTTTAAGCTTTGCAGCTATATGCGTACATATAATGTATGACGTATCAAACCGCATAATATACGTTATACTCTCGGCACAATCCTAGCTGTAAGTGACACAATTGCTAACATGATGTCATAACTCTTGGGTGGCTCATGCGATTTGGTCGTTGCTGTGCACTAGATTTCGGCGCGCATAAGCTAGCGCTGGTCAATGGCTTGATTTGCTGCATGCTGCCAAGTTGTCTTCAACTGTCCAGATCCCTACCTCTTGTGCACCTGATCACCACAACACTTCATCGTTTCGCTACTGGCATATGAGCGCGCCGAAATCTTGTATCTGAGCTTGTGTGTTGCGTAGCATCATATGGCTGCTGGCACGTCTGGGCCTACCTTCCTGCCTGCTGCTGGCTTGCTTTTTCCATTACAGCTCTCCTCTGCAAATGCTTTGGGCCTTAAATGCTGGTGAATGTGTATACTAGCAAAGCAGAGTCATCGAGGTTTGTTTTGCTGTTGCTTGCCAGCTCGCGTTGCACATACGCACCATGCGCATGATGGCTAATCCCATGCCCTGCCTGCTCCTTTGCCTCTTGGCTTGTCTGTCCTTTCCCTCAGGTGCTGCGCAAGCCGGAGCTGGCGCTGGTAGTGGTGCTGGCGGTGCCGCGGCTGCAGGTCAGATGGTTGTTGTAAGCACTGCATATGTTTTTGGGTTCCCCTGTAGAGGTTGCGTTATGGCGCAGTGACCGTCACCTGTACCCTGGAGGTCCTGTTTTGTTCGCAGCGTATATTACAGGGGCGTAGCATAGTGCTTGTTCAGAAATATGTACTACATAGTATTCCATGCGCTCTCTCGCCATTACCGTTTCCTGTGTGAATGCCTGCAGTGCATATCTGCTGAGGGCGTACCACGTCTTTTCGTGACGTTACCTCATGTTCATATCTATCTCACTGCTACCCTCTTGTCGATCGTGGCTCAAGGTGGCTGCTCGTTTCGATGGCGGCAATGTAAGCAGGCACTGAGTCGCGCGGAATGCCTCACATGTATTTGGATTATTGTGCTTCGGGCAGAGTTCAACATTGAATGGCAGTCCTTTGCTCAGGTGACTGCCCACTTCTGCTACTCCTGCAAAGATTGACCATTTGGTCACATGCAGCAATGCACCACCTCGTTGACGTCTCTCACACGCATGTGCATAGGGCGGTTCTGCTAAACTCTGCATTTGTTCGCACAACAACATGCAGGTAGATGCTTACATGATGACATTTAGGCTAGCGCTAACACTTCTGGTCATGTACATGTGGTATGGTGAGATGGGCAACTAGTGCAAATCTGCTGTTGGACACGCTGGCGCTGATGAGTAGAACAATGTGTGCATGCAAAAACATGAATACGTTTGCGAAATGGGTACCCCAAACCTACAATGCGAGCGTCAGCTCCGCATCGCACAGAGAGTGGTTGTATACGCTATTTTGACTGGGTTTGATTTCGACGTGGTGCTGGCTGCATATCAATGCAGAGCAGCAGCATCGTTTCTGACTTTCCGTGCCGCAGGATCTGCTGCTTTTGGAGCCAGCAAGCACACAATATGGGCATGCCGCATATGGCCAACACCAACCAGTATTTGTTCTGGAACACTTGCACTCAATGCAAACAGGAATGTCTTTCAAACCGCTGCATGTGTCACGCAATACATGCAGGCGTCGGGCTGTCATCCTGTGGCTCATGGGCCGTCATGTGCTTGTTTTCCATCGTCCACGCAGGGTTCTCACTACGCGCACTGCGCCCCTGTTCATCTTTTCATTTATGATTTTTGTGCAGCCATCGTGCAGAATCTTGCTGGTGGTGATGCAGCTGCCTTGGGCGGAGGTGGGGCGTCGCTTGCAGGCAAGCCTTGATAGGATGACCCCAGCCGTAAAGAGTAAGCCATGCAAGGAAACTGTGCGTTTTGGGCACACAACAGTGTGTAGGTCATTTGCCTCTACTTGAGGAGCACAAACTCCAAGGTCGTATGCAATATTTGCAAGATATGCAACTCTTATGCAAGCTTCGCAAACACCTATGTGATGGCAGTGGGCACAGCTGTGTGTGTGTTGATGCACACTGCGACACATCACGCAACGGTGTTGCCAGCCGCTTGTGTGCGTGTCGCTGATAGTTTATCCCCCCTATTTTGCGTTGTGTCCCTCTTGATGCATAAGTCAGGCCATGGTTTAAGGCAGGAGGTAACCTCAACCCAGTCTTTTGGAGGCTAGTAAACCATGGTGCGTGCACTCACCGCCGCTATTTTGTTGATAGTGTCCGTCTATTGACTAACTGGCAACCTCTTTTGTGGGCTGCCAGAAACTTCTCTTGAAAGAAAGCAATCGCTGCTGCCTTTCTGTCCATTCTGGTGTGAACAGCAGCGAGGTGCTTCCGTACATGTGTTCTTCGGCAATTGTTGATCAATAATTGCGTGCATGCATGGATGGTGATCATCACATGCCTCTAGTTTTGACACCTTGGTCCCGAATGGCGAAATGCGTGCGGCAGATGCGATGATGTCTCTGTGTCTCTGTGTCAGGAGCCACAAGGGAGGCCGCACGCATTTTTTCCCTACATGATGGATTTGCGGGTGTTGCAGGTTAGACCTTACCTCACTATACCGTACCTATTCTATTTTTTTTTAATTGGCTCATCAAGCAGGTGCGCACTGAGGACGGCGCGATCAGCGAGCACATATGTGTCATACTGGCGGATGTGTTTGGGTTGGCCATTCGGAGCTGGAGAGGCCCGCATGGTGCTGCTGGGGGCACGGATAAGTACGGGTACCAGTTCTACAGCCTGGTGGTTGTGGATGATTTCAGAGAGGGCGTGCCATTAGCGTTCATGCTGACCTCAAGTCAGGATGCTGAGCAAGTGCAACAGTTTGTGCAGTTGATAGCTTGACATGTGCCCCTATGACTGACACATGCTGTATCGCACATGCCGTCCTTGTAGAGCAGAGGGCTTCTTGAGCTCCTCTACGCAATTCAGTGACAGGACGTACATTTTGTATCAGGAGCGGAATACTCATGTCGCAAATGTCAGCATGCCGACCACTCTCTGATCGCAATGCAAGCTACAACCAACAATATTGCGAACACTTGCATCATACAGGTATTTGATCTACATGTATTTACAACTCCACCATAAATGAACCAGCTGCAAGTGCACGGCGCGCGCCCTACTCGGATCCTGCTTCCAGTGCTACACATGTGCTACACATTGCTACACATTTGAGACCACTTGTAGCATATTCGTTTTTGTCCTGCTGGTGACCAGCTAAGCTCAAGCCCCACAGTATTGATGTGTAACCGTGGACTTGAGGCAAGCCAGCGTTCATTTACACGGGTGAGCAGGCAAGCACAGGCGTTTATTATGGCTGAGGCAGTAGTCACATGCCAAGCATGAGACACGTGCTTATATTGTGCACAGCTGATAGCCAACGCGCCCCATGTTTCCGTTATTGTGACAGCGTGGTAGCCAACGCGCCCTGTCCACATGTTCTGTTAAAGTTAGTAGTAGTACATGGAGTATGTCAGTTGCACATATATATCTCTACCCTTGCCTCTGTCCTTGCATCCTGAATCTTACCCTTGCCTCTGTCCTTGCTTCCCGACCTAGGCCTTTCAGTACCGCCAGCAGCATCTGCGGTCGTCACATTAATACTCAGCATCGTTTGCTTTAAATGACACTGACACGTCACGTTTCCCCCCCAGTGCCACTGTTGCACACTGTCGCAATGCATGCACTTCAAAAACTCTTTGTGTGCTTATTGTTCATGGCATTGGATGTGCAGGCGGTGTGCAAATATGCTGACTGGAGCGCCAAGCCACTTGTGCGCAACAGCGAATACGACTGTGCCGTGATGACATCACATGAAACAGCAACACGTCATACTTTGCTGTGCTTCTGTGTACGCAGGCGGTGCAGCGACGCTTGACGCGCAAGCTCAAATACGCAATAATCAACAAGTCAAGCACGGAGATGTCCGCACTCAGGGCATGCGGCGTGGAGTACTTCGTGTGCCTCTTTCACGTTCTGCAAGCGTGGGAGCGCTTTTTGCGCAGCGCCGATGGAGGGGTGAAAGAGAAGGGCGACCGCAAGGCCATTGTAGCAGCCATCAATGAGCTAGCTCGGACAGCAGACAAAGCCGTCTTCACGCAGCGGGAAGCGGCGTTCACAACCAAGTGAGACAGCTTAACGTGGCACTGAAGGAAGTATCATGTTGTATCTAGTCATGCTGGAAGTCCAGTATCCACACACGATGTAGAGATAAAGGCGTGCACGGTAACATTATTCAATTCTCAATCATTGCACTTGCCCCTGTTGTAGCCTGCATATCGGCATGATGCAGTGTGTGTGCGACTGTGACAGTACTCTGCTTTCAAAAGGTTTGATCGGTTCTAAGCTTACGCTAAGAGTTTGAAGCTTATATTGCTTGTGTGCAAATGTTACATTTAAGCGATTGTTTCTTGAACCACAGGAGAGTCAGGAGTCTAGTATCAACGAAAGAGGTTGCATGCAGCAAGCATAAACACTCAATCAAGCTAGCCTGCAGAGTATTTTTTGTGGCAGCCCTCACTCTTCACTTATTGCTACCTGATGCTAGACTTTGTTACATCCATCAACAGACAGCAAGCTGCCAGCAAACTACCCAAAAGCTTCCCATTATGAAGCAGTAATGCGCCATCACTTGCTCCACATCACCAGGGTATAAGACCTCGGGCTGTAGTAACCGTCAGTGGCTGCTGCAGTTCAGACGGGGAGTCTTACGTGAATGGAGGGGTCTTAAGCAAAGTAGCCCCGGTTTTGCATGCACTGGCTGCTGCTGCTACAGAAGCAGCTAGCCAATGTGGGCACCATGAGTGACAGCAGCTGCCCCGGTACGCCAGCGCCAGCCAGCCCTGCAACAGGAGGACCTGGTGCTGCTGCTGCTGCAGCTGCGCCTGAAATACTGCACCTCTCCTCTCCTTACTTGACCTATTATTATAAATCCAGGGGTCTTGTGCAGTGTAAGACAACCCTGGTCTGGTACAGGCCGCCTGCCCCGGTTTTATACTATGTGACCCCGGTCTCACCGCCATGATCCCCACTTGCTGCTAAGACGAGGGTGTAAAACAGCGTATGAGACAAGCGGCTCTTGTACAAGGGGGTGCTCTTATACGCGGTGATTTATCAAAAACGGTCACTGTTATTTTACGTGTGCTCAATGCGCTGCCCGTCTGCAAATTCTGCTTCGCATTGTATGTGTGAGAGCGACAATAGCAATGCCAACACTGCGTTGAGATCATCATGTACGGATGAGTAGTTAACGTACTTGTCATTGGCCATTTACGATGGATCCTCTTGTCTGCATGCAGGTGGGCGCAAGCGCACAAGGCAGTCGTGGACTACTATTGTGAGCACTGGGCTGATTGTGCAGATTGGTGGTCCTTCTATGGGAGAACAGCTGTCGCCGCCATGGACGTCAACACCAATAACCATCTGGAGCGATGGAATGGAACACTCAAGTACGTCTTCCTTCTGAAGAAGAAGATGCGGCAGCTGGCTCTACTTCTCAGCACTCTGATCAAGAGCGTCATGCCTCACTGCATATATGACCGGCAGAAAAAGCTCGCTGGCCTGGAATCATCAGGCACAGTTCAACCGCATGCTGATAGTCGTACATGCTCACTCAGGTCGTCATGGCCACAACTTCCCAAGTGCATTCGGTGGTTGCGTAGCGTTACACCGTCAGGCAGCCTATGCTGTATTACATGGTCTGAAATTGCACACAAGGTGGAATTGAGCTCGGCTGTTGGAGATGTGAGGTGCGATTGCGGCACAGACGCGCACTCATGCGAACCTGTCTTGCAATTTGGGATCACCTTCATTGACGACTTTGTTGCGTGTGCGTGGTGAGAGTGCAGTGCTGCAGGCGGGTACACAGTAGGCCTAGGGTTAGGGTAGGGTTCGTGGTGAGGCCAATTGGTCACTGAACGCTGGAGCATGCTGCATATGTTGGCTGTATCGCTGTGCGCGAGCTGCCTACTACGCCGCTGCCACCTTAGTCCAACAGAACGCACATGCTGGATGCTTGCGCACGCAGGATCTACGCCCACCCTCAGGCTTTTTGTAGCTCATAAAATCCATGCGCGTGGAAGCAGACGTTGACATTTGAGTGCACGCATGCATACAATGTGCAAGTGCTCAGCACCTTTTTGCCAAGCCTGCCTACACACACATGGTCGCCTAGAACGGCACAACGTCACGGACACGATACCAGGCGCATAGCGCCTGCCAAGTGCACCAGTGAATGGACGCCAGTCTGCTTTCGTTGTGACGCCAGCTGTTGTTGTATTGTGCACACAACATTGATGCTTGGAGGACCACGCCGTGTCAGCAGTGCATGCTCATTTCGCTGCACCGCAAATTATGCACTACCTGCATGGGTGGTGAAGGTGTCCGGGGTAGGGCGTCACTGCCGGGGACAGGGCGGCGGCGGCGGGGGAGGGGGGGGGGAGAATGCGATGGTCTGGCAGTCAGCTCTGTTTACCGGCGGCTTTTACCTCTGAGCTGCATCTGCGTGTCCTGCATGGAAATTTGGAACAGCAGAGCACTTCGACATCACAAAATTTCATGCATTGGCGCGCAGCGGCATACCGCGTGATGCATTTGGACATGCGGTGTGTACGTGGATGTTGCCTACACCAGCATATCACTACAGCCACACTTGCCTGGCGTCATTACAGTGCTATTATTGATGTCTAGACTCAAGCTATACTTTCACCTACAACCTGTTCCAATACTCATCGGTCAAAGCTGAAAGAAATCGTGCTGTGTGCCCGATTGCAGCCACCATGTCAGCCCTCGAGCGCCATGAGCATCAGGTTCGCTTCATCCACAGCAAGGGTTTCGTGAAGCCGTCGGTTGTTCATTGTGACAACATGGAGGGCTTCTTCATATGCAAAAGCGCCAAGGACAAGAACAAGATCTACAGCGGCTGCATCGGGGAGCTCCACTGTACGTGCCCGCAAGCTCAACGTGCGGCCTGCAAGCACCTTGAAGCTGCAGCGATGGTGCTGCCCTTCACGCATGCTGCAAGCGCTAAGGCTGCTGCCGCTTTGGTGGACCACCTTGTGGTGAAGGACCTGGAGAGTGGTGTCGTGGAACGCAGGCAAGTCAAATAGTTAGAATTGCTTACCGATATCGACACGTTGTAGACCAGATTATTTTATGGCGGGATTTGTTATGCTGCAGCAGGTGCCAAGAGTGCCGTGCACTCAGAACTGGCGTCTGCATGCAATTTTTCCGTCACTTACGCTCTGTTAGAACGTGAAGAGATGCAAGAAGAGGTTGCTGACATGCATGTGATGTGCTGTAGGCACGGAGGAGGTTATTGTTTGAGAACCTTTAGGAGGTTGCAATGAGGATTACATGCCACAGCTGCATAAGCATCATTCAAGGTGCAGCGTCATGAGACATGTATCACACTCGTCAGTCTTACATGCTGTGCAAGGCAAGATGCTGCGGCCGCAGGTAAACACAAAACCCACACAGGCTCCTGGCGTCTTTACACACCTGATCAGAAACTTGTTTTACTTATAAGATTGCAGGGAGCAATGGGAGCACAGTCCGGCCATGAAAGCAAGAAGTTGTCTGTGATGTCTGTAGACACCTGATGGGCTTGCATTACATTCAAATTTACAGATAGCAATGAGAGGGCAGTCTCACTGTGAAGGAAGAGGTTGGCCTAGCAAGCCATTTGCCTGCACTTGTGACTCTGCCTGGTGGTCGGTGCTGTTGGAGTTTTCTACTGCAGCGCACATTACTGGATGCCACTGTTACGTAATGCAGATTTTACTGCTTGTACTGTACATCCTTCGGAAACCTTCAATGCTGATGACTTGCCCCTACAATGTTTTTTGTCAGTTGCCCCTATGTTTCAAAGAAGTGGGGCGGCTTATCTCTTATGCTAGGTCGACACTACCGCACCTTGCTTGTGTTGCGACACAGCAGACCTTTATGATGTGTAACTGACATGCTCTGTCTTCCACGATCGTCCATGTACACACTGTTCTTAAATGCTCCTGTACTCCAATGCAGGAGACTCTGTGAGCCTGGGACACCAGTGTGCACGCTCAACATTCTCACTGGCTTCCGTACATGCCTGGACGCCGGCATGCATGGTGTATGTGCGCACCTGCTGGCTGCATCATACCACTCAGAGTATGGCCCCCACTGCAAGCGACAGGCTCTCTGCCTGGTGTCACTGCAGGCCGAAGATGGGGATGAGATCTCAGTGGCGCGCCGGCGTCCACTGCCACTGCCGGCCGAGGTGCAGGAGCCTCTGCTGCAGTTGACCGTGGAGGCCGCGGTGCTGGCATTACGCACGGAAGGTCGGCGTAGTGCCAATGCTGGTGGTGATGCCGGCAACAGAGTGTCATTGAGCGATGCAGCCATTGAGTGTACGAATCATGCAGCTGCCATTCAACGCTGCTG
This sequence comes from Tribonema minus, assembly GCA_017506865.1. NCBI lineage: Eukaryota > Xanthophyceae > Tribonematales > Tribonemataceae > Tribonema > Tribonema minus. The sequence continues at coordinate 21,174 of JAFCMP010000241.1, forward strand.
CCACCACATTCATCTCATTCCCGAGAACGAACTTCTGCAGCACATGCCAACACTGGCAGAGCTGAGGGAGTGGTGTGATTCTAAGCACCCTCGTTTTGTGCCCACTGGTGCCCCGGGGAAGAAGCACTGGCAGCGGCAAGAGAATGATAGTGTCACCAAGCCCTTGTTTAGCGGCGGCAAGAACAGTGCTGGTTTTTTTTTTTCAAATTGAAGAAGTTGAAGACTGTCATTTCTACTCGGGGAACAACAATAGTTTGAGGCAACCTCACTATGTTACGCCCTGCAGCTCGTGCCTTGCAAAGCGAGTACAACGTGGGCCAAAGCGAGGCATGAATGGAGCATAAAGCATCAAACCAAAGCACTGCCGGTGCGCATATGCCTACTGTATGTGCTGTTGCTGCTGTCTCCTTGCAGCATGGTTCACAGCGTGGTGCAATAAGACTGTTGCTTGGCATTCAGTTTACCAGATGCACATTTCTTCATGTAGAGCGTGTGCCCTGTGCTCCAACATGTCATGTCACGACACCAGAGGACCAGCCATCACTGCGGTCATTTGCTTCCGTTTCTGATTGGCATCCTGCATATATATTTGCAGTGCACCAGCATCAGCTCTCACGTGAGAGTGCAGCTTCAAAATTCCTTGTAGCTGCCTTCTCGCCTCTGCTGCATGATGGGTTGAAGGCGCAGCGCATGTCTTGCAGTTTGCTGGTTGCATGGAGTGACGCAATCGAGTTGGCACGCTCACAATCTGCTTCAGCTATCTGCTCAAACGATCAAAGCCTCTTTTCAATGTGGTGGACATGGTCGGTGCATCGACTGTAAGTTTGTCGTAGAGTGACGGTAATGTCGTGGCCTTTCATGCCCGTTGTGCCCCGTGCTGGCATCAGGATCAGCAAGGTGGGCAATGCCGGATCAGAATTTGCATATGTGGCGCAGGGCCCCAACCTGCCAGTAAATGTCACACCATATGCGACAAGGAGACACACGCACCCTCGCATCATAAGCAAACACGAACACTTGAGCGATGTTTACTTCACACGCTGTGTAACCCTTCTGTGTGTGGCGCAGTCCTGAATGAGCGGCAGCGTGTACATTCATAATTGCTCCTGCCTGTTACCTTTGGGGCTCATTTGACCTGATGGTCAGTGGCGGAAAGCAGCAGCTACGTAAACTGCCGTGGCTGCTGAAACAGCGGACCTCACTTTGTGTTTATGCCTAAAGCCATCATCATTAACACCATGTGCACAACTTCTCTGCGTGCTTCAAAAGGTTGGGATGGCCTCATCGAGAACCATACTCGTTGCCATACGTTGGCGTGCCTCGTTGCACATTGCGTGTGTGTGTTCTGCCACCACCTCAGACTGAGCCACAGTGCAGCTCACAAATTGTGGTGCTCCCTAACACCAAGCCGGAATGCTGCTGCGGACGCGTTGAACATCGATCGCATCTGCACTTTGTTGATTGCTGGCACGATTGAGATCATGTTGTGAAATCATGTTGTATACATAGTCGATCTGATTAGTTGTCGTGCCATAGCACCACCAGGATACCAGAGCAGCTTCTCGACTGACCACACCGGGCAGCAGCGCATTGGTGCTGCAGCAGCAGCCGCTGCTGCTTATGTAGGTGCGCAAGGCTCCCTTTCGGTGATCTACTCAGCGCGTATGGCGCAGGCACAAAGAAAAGAGGGGAAAACCCTTCATGTCAGAGCAGGCACCACACCGCCGCCTTCAGGTGGCACTCAAGCATCCTGTTCTGTGCTGCTGCTGCTGACACACGAGCGTTACATTTGAGCATCACCCTTCTGGGAGAGAGGAGCGTAATGGTGGTGGTGCAGCAGTGCTCAGCAGCAGCAGCAGCAGCAACTTGTTGCCACTTTCAGAGACAGCGGCACAGCAGCACAGGTATCGTAGCATCAAGAGCAGGGCTTGGACCAACGCACGAGCAGGTGAGCTATCCCCATAGCTGGTGCTGCCTGGTCGCGGTCCAGCATCTAGGAAGCCGAACTCCTGGAGCATTGACACGCTCAGCGGCAGGTGGCAGGTGAGATTGATGCTCCTCCTGTTGGCTCAAGCGTCGTCGTTTGTTGCTGAGTTGCTGTTTTTTGGAAAAGCTGCTACTGCGCTCGCCTGCTGCTGGCCTTCTGGCCAACATTGTTCCGGAGCATTCAGAATCTGTAGCAGCAATAGTTGATGCGTGTGATGCGCTACGAGTTGGCGCCAGTTAGGGGGAAGGCGCTGTTGTCATCAGCAGCGGCAGCAGCAGCAGCACCAAGCCAAGTGTTCAGAATGACCACCCGTGTTCTACGCTTGCACTCTTTCGGATTGGCAGGTGTGAGCAGTGCGGCACAGATGCGGTTGTAGCCTTGCGGCAAAGAGTGAGAGGGCAGGCGCTTTTATCAGCGAGCCAAGTTTTCAACACTACTTCTATTATTGTGAGCTTTAGGAGCACAACACCATGGTACGCGCTTGGCAGCTGTGTGGTATAGCTAGAAGAGGCCGTCTTTCATTCCTGGCCTCTTGCGAGCTCCTCCTCATGTTGACGATACAGGCAAACGCTGGCTGCATGCAAACAATACACAACCTATACAAGCAGATGCAGGAATTTCCACACAACCCTTGCAACCCCCCCTCCCCAATACACCGCCCGTTCTTTACGCCTGCACTCCCTACGGATGTGTGAGCAGTGGATACTGAGTACAGGTGCGGTTGTAGCAGACAACAGGGCTTTATGGCGGTTCTCACTCTGCTGTGCAAATGTGTTCTATTTCCCTTTCCTTCACTTTCGCTGCAGGAGGAAGGAGCAACAGGGGGGAAGAGCATGTCTGAGTTTCACCTCTATGACCAAGATGGGGACTACCGTCGGGTGCGCAATGCTCAGGCCCTGACCTATCGAGAACTATGCGCAAAGGTGCTCAGCTTATATCCTCATTTGCCGACATACAAGCTGGTGGAGCATGGCGGCCATGGCGTAGTGGCGGACGATATTGACCTGAATGATCTGCGATCACGGACGAGCGAGGGGCCATGGGAGCTGGATGTGAAACCAGCTCCACCAGGAGGTGGGTAACTGCAGATTCTACTTCACCACGTGCGCAACACGAAACGCATGCGCAGATGGTGCAGCAAGCGTAGAGCCCTCATCACCCTCCTTACGTCAATTGCTAGGTCATGGTGATTATAGCAGAATAAAAATTGGAGCGGTAAAGATGACCGTTTGCCACTAAGGATGGAGTAGGCTTGAGGTACGGTTGGCCGCAAGCGTCCCATAGCAAACCAAATGCAATTGACACCATCACAGCAGTCAGCGGCAGCCTATGTTCAACATCAATGTTTTTTTTTGTTGGCTTGCAAACATGGTGTTGAGGACGGAAAATCTGGGGAGTGTCGTTCCTCAACCGAAAGATTGGAGGTCGAAGTGTCCGAGGTGGCAGCAGTTCTAGATGATCCAGATGGAGACCTGAAGCCGAAATTGTCGGACAACTCTTGGAAGATATGGCTCGCAATCAGCACGGCATCATACAATGATCTTGTGGGGCACGGCGTTAAGGCAGGCCATGTCGGTCTTGAAGAGCGCTTTTCCAGGTATGCACGATGTTGTCGTCATACACTGACTCTTTTGGAGCATACGGTACCCTTATCGCATCAGGAGTAAGGTCAATAAGCTATTGGGTGCAGCCAGCACATGCCTGGAGCGAGGCGGCGTGGAGCTGCAGTCCACTGAGACCGTGCGTGGTGACCTGGCGGCCAGAGGCTTGTATCACTTCAAGGCCATTCAGCGCGTGGTGTTTGACCAGGCAGTCAATGCAGGCTTTATGCAGAGTGTGGCGGGTGCTCTTGAGACCGCCTTTCCCGATGCAGGTACATGCGACATCATAGCTGTCAGTTGCAGTGCAATCATGCACTATATTCAGCATATGTCCTTCCATGTCAAGGCAATCCTTCACGTCAAGGCAATCTCTATGCAACTGTTTGCTAACAATCTACTAGTATGTCCTATTTCTGGAGTCATCGTAGCATTGTGCATGTACTGCCGCTTGTGGCCTGCTGCACGATAGCGCGCGTACCAAGGCTGCTTATGCTGTTCACGATGTACCCGCATGCTTGTCACATATGCAGGCGCACACCTTGATTTTACGGTAATGGCTCACCTTTTGTGGTGCGCTGTCTGCGCATTTGACGTACACACCACATGTGATCACGCTCTCAGGGCTTTTGCAGAATACATGTACGTCGTTGGCTCAGTGCTGTGCCGTCGGCTGACCATTATAATCATCAGAAAAACTGCATATTTTGGGCTGCCCATCCCGACCATCGTATTTTGGTCTGACGCCAAAAGGGCGCTATGTGTGACCCATGCATGTCAGCTTGACCCGCATGTTGAGGCAAAGGCACTACAGGCCTGCTCACATTAACTTTGTTCACATTAGATTCCAAATAATATAATGCTTACATGAGATGACTGGGTCAGGTGTGATTTTCCTTAGATGCAAATATGTGAGGATCGTCATGGTAGCATAAAGTGCGTTGCAGAACAGGCAACAACACAGAAAACCGAATTGAAACAATAGCGCTGTTGTAGTTGCAGATGGAGGCCTGCCACATGGCAGCTGCTCAGCAGTAGCAGCAGCTACAATGTATGTGTCAGTCACTATCACCATCAGCTGGTCTGCCGATATCCCTTGCGAAAGAGAACCTGAATCCAATGGCCAACATACTGGGTAGTATACACGCTACACTATGAGGTGGAGAACACATCAAATCCTGAGTGCAGCCTGGATTAAAATGTAAAGAGTTCATAAGCTTTGTACCTATGAGCGTAATTATAATGTATGACGTATCAAAACGCATGTATTCCTTATACCCCTAGCTGTCAGTGACACAATTGCTCACATGATGTCATAACTCTTGGATGGTTCATGCGATTTGATTTGGTCACTGCTGTGCACTCGATTCGGCGTGCATAAGCTAGCGCTGTCACTGGCTTGATCTGCTGCTGCATGCTGCCAAGTTGTCGTCAACTGTCGAGGTCCCTGCCTCATGTGCACCTGGTCACCACAATGTTGCATCATTTTGCTGCTGTCGTGTGAGCGTGCCTGAACCTTGTTTCTGAGCTTGTGTGTTGCGTAGGATCATGTGGCTGCTGGCGCATTGGGGCCCGCTTTCCCACCTGCTGCTGGCTTGCCCCTCATATTGCAACTCTCTTCTGCAAATGCTGGTGTATGTGTGCTGTTTTACGCAGAGTCATCAAGGTTTGTTGTGCTGTTGCTTGCAAGCTCTTGTTGCACACACACACCATGCGCATAAATGGCTTATCCCATTCCCTGCCTGCTACTTCTGCCTCTTGCCTTGTCTATCTTCACCCTCAGGTGCTGCGCAAGCCGGAGCTGGCGCTGGTAGTGGCGCTGGCGGTGCCGCAGCTGCAGGTGAGATGGTTGTTGTATGCGTAGCAGATGTTCTTGTGTTTCCGTGCAGAGGTTGCAGGTGGTGCAGTGACCGTCACCTGTGCCCTAGAAGTCTTGTTCTATGGGCAGCGTATTTTCATAGGGGCACAGCATACGCACGTTCACAAAGATGTATTTCATGCACTCTTGCTGTGTCCTGGGTGCATGCTTGCAGTGCATATCTGCTGAGCGCGTGCCAGGTCCAGTAACTTCCTCAGGTGGGGATATCTGACGAGCATCATCCCTCGCCCAATCGCTTCTACCATGTAGTGATTATGCTTGGCGAATGTCTCATGGACGCAGCATCGCAATTCGTGGACCTTTGATGGTTCGGTTACATGTTGTGGTCAGCTGTTCTGTCCTTTCGGTTGTGAGTGTTGCAGGAGTGTTGTCTTTGGCCCAATCCTCTTCTGCCACTGTAGAAACTAAAGTTGTGCAACGATTCGTGTGTTAAGTTTTTGAAATGAAGAGCAGAATGTGGGTTCATTACTTGAGTTTGCGAAATCGAGAAGCGAAAAAGACGACAAACCGCCAGCAAAGGATGAGGTAGGCTTAGTGTAGGGTTGCCGCATCAATCCTATACCAAACCAAATGCAATCAACACCACATACAGTCAGTGTCAGCCTCAGGTCAACATCAAAGTTTTCTTACTGTCTGGCTTGCAAACTTGTACTGAGGACTGGCAGAAAATCTGGAGAGCGTCGTTCCTCACTCAAACACGCTTTGCCACGGTAGAAAGCTTTGTCGATTGTTGTGTTTTGCCCATCGAGCGATAATGTCATTGTCGGACAACAGATGTAGTTGCGGTGGTCAGTAAAAGAGCCTGCCATGATTGATGGCTGCAACTGTAACACCTGCGGCTCTGCGCATCAGTCAAAGTGAATGAACGGGCCCTTCTGGATGCAGCAGGATTGACACATAATTTTGCACAACTCTGGTTCAAGGAACCGTGCAAGTGGCCGCAGGTGAGAGTTGTGTACCTTCGCTGCCACAAACACACACACTGCTCTCACTTGCTCTTGCTGTTTGCAGGGTGTCAATGTGCCGACGCAGGCAGAAGACTAGTGCATAGTCGTGGCTGAGGTGTCACATTACCGACTTGCACTTGCTCTGCGTTGAAATGTACTACATTTATTAGAATTCGCTTCAGGGCTGAAAACCTGTACAGCACAACACAATACAGGTTCGGCGTCCCACAGCTGAACAGGGGTGCTCAAGAAATAGGTGCGTTAGGCGTTGCCAGTGCTGTTGTTTTGCTTCAGAGCTTGCACATGGCGCATGGCGCAGCGCACCACTGTCTCCTGGGTCGTGCAGGGCTTGAATTTGATGGTAGCAAGTCGGAAAGACGTGAACATACAGTTTCTTGCACCCTTGGTGTTTTCCATACACCAAAAGCAAGAATGAGAAAGACAACCAAGCATGGTAGATACGGCCTAACAATGTTTTTCTTCCAGTAAAGCCAATTAGGAGCCCCCAAAACAAGTGTAAGGGAGATGTTGCTCGACAAAAATGTGGAAGCTTCCCGTCGCTTCGCTCCTGCTCACACAGGCACATGCCCACGGCTTCAATTGTGCTTTGTCTTTGTGGGCAGCTGAATGTTTGCCTGCATCCCTAGATCACGTTGGACAGCAACATCCAAGGACCTAAAACAGTCGGTTCAGATCGCAGGTTGCAGCACCTTCGGTTCACATTGGCAGTTTTAGCTCTTGACGAGTTGCCGTCTGCAACACGCAACAAGGGGAAAGCATACGATGCGCACACCATGCTCAAAGAACGAGTCGCTCTTATAGCCCTCGTGGGTCCCCAGCACCTGATGGCGCATGATGGCCACGTCAAGGTCTGTGCAGAAGGCAAGCTTATAGTTATGTTCGACGTCAAACAGTATGCTACGTTGCTGGTGGCATGGTGCTTCATCATGCATAGGCCATCTATAGCTGTATGTCCGTGACATTCGTTGCTCCTTGTTGCAATGCCACTGCTGGCATTGGTACAGAAGCAGCAGTGCCACCGTTGTCATCTGTGGAGTTTGGGCCAAGAGCTTTGCCGAGCCCCCTTCAATGCAACTGATGGGTTTTACATGACTGCCTGCAGCCTAATGCCCGTCCCTGTGGTTTGCACGATTCGCTTGCAGGTGTATCAGACACCACGAGCTCTTGGTTTAACAGCCTCGACCTGCCCGCCTGCGTCCCGACTCTCGGGGAGCTCCAATCGATGTTCGCTGGTAACGTGTGTTTGCGCCATCGCGACGGCAACGCGGCGCTGCTGCCAGTTAGCGATCCACTGTTCATCAGCCTGACCATGAGCGATTCCGAACTCAAAGCGCGCATCCAAGCAGAATCCTTGAGTCATGCCAGAGGCTTGGGTGACTGCCTTAGCACTGCGCTGCGCCGTGCCCCTCTGGTGGAGCCCACGGATGAAATCACTTTGGCAGGCAAGTGGATGACACCTTTGCTGCTGTGTGATGCCCATGTACATGGCCGATGGACATTGCGAACGCACTGCATGCTGTTGATGCAGTAAGTCACGTGCTTTCTGGTACATAGCATTGTAGCTGGCTTATTTGCAAGGATTGGCCATTTCAGCCGTCATTGGTCAGGACACTGCTGCATGAAGCCTGACGCAGCTGAGCGCCAGCATGCTTGTGGCATCATAACACCAGCGGCAACACTGCCTACGCGTCTCTCTGGCAACAATGCTAAAGCCTGCTTGTGCTCAGTTGACCCCACAGCGCCTTGTTTTCTTGAAAGGTATTATGTATAGACATGTACAAGTGTCGTGGAAAAGCAGGCGCCATCTCTAGCTCCTCAAGCCATATCTTCTTAGACATATACACGGAAACGCACAAGGAGTGCGTAAGGCTCTCAGTTACCTCTTACACAGGCGCGCAAGCTTCTTCTTACCATCGCTAGCTACCGGTCGCTGTGAGGAGAACCCCAACAGATTGCGCAAGTAACCGAACCGAGTAAACTGTATCAAGCACATCGCTGTGCTTACAAGCCTTAAAGCGCGCACCACAAGATGATCAATGTAAAGTTTGGAAGCTCTCACGTGTGTCAGCGCTCCTTCAGTTCCCTGGCCAAGCACGCGAGTTCCAGCAGCAATGGTCTTGATAGCTTAGATGAGCAAACCACGACAGCTCCGGTCAAGGATGTGGTTGCGTATGCAGTGTAGTTCCTCTCCTACTGCGGTCCAGTCCTCTCACCTACGGCAGCAGCAGTCGGTAGAAGCGGTGTCAGGGGTCGTTCTGCACCACAGCTCGTTGACCGGAACTGTGAGCAGAACGCCCTGCTACACAAGTGTCATTTGAGATTATGCTGTTGGCGTCAGGGATTGCGTTGCGAGTGCATGCTCAAAGCAGAGTTGTACGCTGCTACTGTGACTCACACTTGACATGGAAAAGCAGATGGACCAAAGATGGACCAAATACTGCGGCCGGATATCTTGGTATTCATAATTTGTGGCACACATGTCCAAATAGCACAAAAGCGGTTGTCTTCGCAGAAGAACCGCCAATTTAACACTAGCAATATTCGCATCACCCCAATGTTTGTGCTGTGTGTCTTACTCTGGTGGTGCTGTTCCATAGCTATTATATCCGACTCCAACGGCTTTTGCCTGGGCCTATGATGCACAGACGCCTTGGCAAGCTGTTATGACGACAGTAACTGTTACAGTAGTTAGTTGGCACTGATGTTGCTTGTGATCGGTGTCAGCCCTGCAGCTTACCCTATGCTGTACATACAAGCATGTCGCCATCATCTGATTAGCTTCATTGCAGATAGCTGTGCTGCTTCTATGACTGTGGTTCTCAGCGTTCAAGCGCGAACATAGACTCTGCTCAAGTGGGTGTTGTATCAGCTCTGAGATTGAATTGGCCAGTGTGGCTCCCAGTGTGCAAGTTGAAGATGTCCAGTGCCTGGCTTGCAGTAGCGGTCAGCGCCATGTGTATGAATGTGTTGGCGGATGGTATACAGTTGCACTATTCTTGTGCAATCAGCACACAAGTTACACGTACTTGACTGAAACCGCTTTAGCGCTGCACCTTTTGAATGCGCCACTCAGTTATCTGTCTACGGGGTGTGTATATGAGTGTGGGTGCTGATGAATAAGCGTGCAGCCGTGTTTGATTCCGTCAAATGAAATCAGAGTGCGCTTGGCACCACCGGCTTACAGACACACTTCGCTATCATCATCAGTTGCCATCTCATGTTGTACCATTACAACAAAGTCAAGGCGCAGCGTGTAGAAAGAGGGGTTCGTGCTTCATACATAACCTTTACATGGCAGTATGTATATGTATGACGAAGTCTGCAATTCTGTGCTTCCTTGCTTGCTGCCTGCTGCAGGATTCCTTGACAGCCTCATAGTCCCTATCAGTGACTGGGTTGCGCGGCGCTTTGACACTTCCCTGAAGCGCAAGCGGAACTGTCATGAGGACTCCCTCACAACGGGCAATGACCGGCCTGACGCTGTGTGGTCTGTCGACGGCGCTGTGCTGCTCAAGGGCGAGGATAAGAAGTTATACAAAGAAATGAGGACAGCTTTGGGAGAGCTGGTCAGCAAGCTGGCGGAGTGGAGCAACAACTATCATGGCAAGGTAAGACGTAACGATGACGTTACACTAAAAACCCCTCTGAAATCAGATATAGTTTCCATGGAGCATGCCAGCAGCAGCAGCAGCAGCAGCAGTGACCTATCATACTACTATTACTTTTGGTTTCATCTATCATTGTAATCACTCAAGGTGATCAATAACGCCGTTCTTGTGTGACCTGCCACTGGCTTTACCCAATTAGTTTGCAGTATTCAATGAAGTGACAGCTTCCAGGCTCGTTTGGGAAATACCAGACAGCATCTTGCCAGCATACCAGACAGCGTCTTGCCTGCGAAAACCTTACATGGTCTAGCGTGAACTCAAGTGGCTCGAAGCAGAGTGCTTGCTTACGATGAGGAGAGGTTGCCATTCTACAACACACAGCAGCACACCCACATATTCAACTCAAGAGTTTACTAGCGGTTCACTGTTGGACTGCTGATCGTGACAAAATTTGTGGTGCACTCCGTGGTTGTGCTGCCAGGCAGACACGTGCGGGAGCCCATGACATGCATGTTGGTGGATGTGGCTGCCAACATCAGGCCTCGAAGTATCTTTCATCGATTGTGCAGCGAGCAGTGCTGCATCTCTCGTGGTGCGGGCAGGTGGCTCTGCAGCACAGTAGGCTCGTTCTGCGGTGGATGGCATGCATACTGCCAAGCCATGCGGATGTTTACATTTCGCTTGTGTACTTCGTGGCTACCAACATGTGTATGTGCACCGGTGCCGCCAAAGATCACGCCCCACTAGCAGCTCTGCCCACGTTCATGTCTTAGCAGTGTGGCATTTAATACGCACACACTGCTAGAGTAGGACGTGGCTCTGCCACAAATGTGCTCACATCTACTGGAACCACATGCGCAGGTCACGAGCGGTGCTTTGTGAAGATGCGCACCAGTCGCATCATTATGAGGACATTATGTGATGCCCGTGACGCTCATTGTCATTTTTGGTTGACTGAGGTTGGGAACCATTCAGAGTAAACATAGATAATCGGCATTTGGCGAAAACGGTTCATGAACGTGGTTGGGTCATTGACCCACACCAGACAGGCTGAGCAAGTCGATCATTTGTGCAACCAAACAGGTCCTGTTCTTTCCGTCATACTGAGGTACCCCATCCCTGTTTGATTTGAGAAGCCATGGCTATTCCTGATGGCCACAAAAGGGGATGCGCACTTTATGAAGTACCTTGACACTGGGCAGACATGTTTTCTGGCCAAAGATTGTACTTGCATTTTTATAAGGCTTCGGTCCACAACCCCTTGGCTCTGACCAGCAAGCTACAAATGCAGACAGACCTTGCACAACAAACATCACCGCAGCAAATTGGCTATACAATCTACAACTTGCCTCAGTCTAGCTCATCCCCACCTCCAGGGGCCTCCCCGCTATTGTCTCCGTAGCCCCCTGCCTGCCGCGTTGCAGGCATGTGAACAATCATACGCGCAGAATGAGGCTGACAGCGCCGCTCTGATGCGCGACATCCCGATGCCCTTGAGCGCATGTGGCCGGGCTGGACACGGCGCTGCCTCTCTCGTAGACCACTCCTCTGCCATAGCGCCCCGTAGTTTCCACCCCTCGTCGCCAAGGTTGCCGAACAACCTAATTGCCTTGGTGGCAAGTTTGTAGCAATTCTGATCATTGTACTTGTGTGCTTATGGATGTTGCTCTAACCGTAACAAGCCATTTTTCTACATGAGCATCCGAGATGAGGCAGCAACACAGGACACAAGACTCTCGTCCATCATCCACGCAAAACCTGGCCCAGGATACTTGTGTGTCTGCTGAGCGAAGGAACCAGGCACAGGGCCTGCCTGCAGATCCACAGACGATGTCAAGCAGCTTGCAGTGAAGTCACATGCAGGCACATAAACAGAAAGCATGGCCACTTGTCATGAGGCTTTGGTAAGATCTGGCATGCCGTGCTCCACACTCAGTGCTTGGCCGCAGTTTCGAGATTGTGATTGTCGGCCCTTAATCACCCCGGGTTGCTGTCGGACCCACAACATTAGCATTATATGGAGAACTCTGCAAGCGCTCCAGCTGTACATCCCCAACAGCGACCTCTTTTTGCTTGTATCCTGTACTATGCTCCGTGCTCACTGCAAGTGGCAGCAGCTGTCATTGTGGCCCATGTCCGCCTTGCAACTCTTTCTGCATCAGGCGGTTTCATCAAGCAGTTGAAGATGCCCTGTTCGCCCCACGATGGCTGAGGTATTCATGTATGCCTGGCAGCACAGCTATAACCAATCATGACTGCACAAGTTGTGATCGCGGCGGTGTGCATCCTTCTCACAGGTGACCGTGGCGCGACGTGCCTGTTCATGCAACTTCAAACTGCGCCTTGCGCTTGCCTGCCATGTCAGTGCCAGCATATTCGCAGGCCCTATGAAGATGCACCTGATGCAGCGCCTTGTCGGTACAAGCTTGTACCGCTGCATTTTTTGGAGATCCAGCACGCTTTCATATTTGCGCTATGCATTTGCTCCTTTTACGTTCTATGACGATGGTAGAACTGCACAACAGCATCGTGTTCAGCAGAATGGCTCTGGTACCCCATCTTTGCTGCACTGTAAACTTGCATCGATCGTGCATTCGAAGTCCTATCTGAGCTGTGTTGCTCTACTTTGTGCAGGTGGAATACCTTGTGTGCTACGCTCTAGCCGCAAACAAGGTCCAGTTCTGTGCAGTTCCTCGAACGGCCAAGGAGGGGGGCAACAGCGGTGGTGCACCGGCCGCCGCAATCAAACTGGGTCCCGAGCTGAACCTGCAGACGACCAGCGGCGTACTGAGCTGCGTGCACCACATCATCCTGCTGACCAGCATTATATGCCTACAGTCCAAGCAGCTACCAGCGTCCTTCATCCCCATAGGCGTCTCGTTTTGCAAATCGGCTGGTACAACCATTACCTTCAACAACCTTCATGTCGTCAAGAGCGTCGCCCTGACGGAGGAGGCCCCAATGACCAATCAGAAGGTATCCTTCCTGGAGCGGGTGTATGAATCCGTCAAGGGCCACTCATGCATCGTCCAGGCCATCAAGGGACCACAGGTTAAAGCAGGGAAGTGTCACAATCCTGCACGGGTGTATGAGGTCGCTCTTTCGCCAGTAGGGGCAGTCCTCAGCAGCGCACCAGCTGAGCTGTCGGAGCTGTACAACGCCGTCAGGTGAGACCCTGTCGTAATGAAACCCTTTGCGTTCCAGCCTTATTATGACAGGAAGACGATTGGAAATTTACCCAGTTTCTGCATTCGAAAGCGCAATTTGTTATGGCTTCACAGTGCGGAAGAAATCCCTACATGAAATTGGCAGAGGCACCAATGGAAACAACAGTTACACTACTCAGGTACTACATACTAGACTAGAGCATATGGTGGAAGTTGTCAATTACACTCCTTTGCAAATTGTATCCGACGGACCACTTGGCCAATTGCAGATTGGTGTGTTTGAAGCCTGCAGTGGTGTCTACAACGTTTGGCAGGGCGCCAGCCATCACCAGCAGCAGCAGCGATTGGCAGCATCGGAGAACGCATGAGGCCGAGAGCGGGCTGTCAACTTGTCTTGATAGGTCAATGAGCGGCGTAATGTCAGCTAACACTCGTCTTCAGGGAGCAACGCTTGGGCGCGCAGTGCGCATGGCAGAACTGCGTCAAGTGCACCACTCGGGTGTGTGTTTTGTTGCAATTTACCAAGGAGCTCAGCACCACAACGCACGCCAACAGAGGTAGCTCATATCAACAGAGATCACTCACATGGTGATGCGACACACTTAGTAATGCAATGTACCAATACAGTCCTAAGCACTTGAAACCAAGTACGACTCTGCACAAGGCGGTTGGTGAGTCGATGGCAGGAGCCCAGCTGTGCCCCCTTTGAGAGCAGCTTGGCCATCATTCATGACCATGGCCTCGACAGCTGCTGGCCTAGGAGACCGGTACTGTAACAGCGTAGCAGCTCTACCATTTTGCATATTTGCCCAGTGCCCAGCTCACTTAGTAGTGAGCGCTACCCTTCCACCTCTGATGGCGCGCATCTGAATGAATTGCAATATACATGGAGTACCTAAAAAGAAGTCCCCAAGCAGCACATCCAGGATTTGCCTGTTATCATCGAGCAACATGAGCATGCCTGTTTGATGTTCATGAAAGCTTCTGACAATGGAAAATAATAGTAATCATAGCGTTGCCCCAATGGCCGATAACGCATGCCTGTCTACGGCGCTGCTTTCCTCTGGAGTATTGCTCTTGCATTCCATTTCACTGCATCATGCTCGTCCTTCTGTGCAGCAGTACCGTGCCACTGATGTTCCCTCATTCTGCACTCTGTGCTTGCAACATATGTGTGGCAAGTGGAGGGTTTGAGCATCGCATGGCTGTCAAAGCTGCAATGGCTTTTTCTGTGTGCTGCAGATTGCCATGCTGTCTAATGTGATCAGGATGGCAAAAAAGCAAGGCATGCCCCTTTCTCTGACCTAAGACCCTAACAGAGCAGGCCTGGGCGGTGGACTGGACGTGCTGTACAAAGTGGGTGACACTCCACTGGTAGATGAGGCTCGTACCCCAGGGTAAAACCTGCACACATGATGGAATTCTGCTCCTCAAGCTCACAATAATCAAGGCACACAAAAATAATCGACACATGCTGAATATGTGCGATTACAAATGAGCCACTGATCTTTCGGCGGCTGTCTCACGTCGCTTGCCTTTCTTCGCAGATGCATACTCCAGGGTCTCGAAGCACTGCACAGAGCAGGCTTTGGCCATGGCGACCTGCGCTGGCCAAATGTGATTTCGACGACCGCATCTCAGTTTGTGCTAATTGATCTGGAAGGAGCGATGCAGCTGGGCAGTGTTGTAGCCCTGGGAGAAAATGTGCCGAGAGCGTGGGAGAATGGTGCCGTGCTGGAGGACGGCCGCTACACTGCCAAATCTGACCTTCGTCAACTCGCGAACATGGTCAAGGGCTGTGCCGCGGCAGGTAGCGTGGTGACGGCTTTGCAGGATGCAGACACTGCGCGAGAAGCTTTGGAGCGAATTGAAGAGCAGCAGCAGCAGCAGCAGTCGTGACTTGCTCACAAACACCACGCAACAAATATATGAGTTTGGCATACTATCAAGGACTATTTGCCGGCAAGTCGTGCCCTCCTGTAATTGCTCAGTTTGAGCTACATCTGATGCCGTTCCACAGCTGCAGTTTTCATGCGCTGTCACCCAGCTGCTGCCGCAACTTGCCAGGGGGTCTTAGCAGTGTCCATGAGGTACCTTTAATCTTTGGAAATATAACACTCCATGGTGCTGACTTGGTCACTGTCTGGTGTGTTTAGTATAGGATCATACTACGTAGAAGTAGTTGCCTCGTAACCCCCTCAACCCCCTCACAGTTTCCTATTTTTGCTGCTGACAACCATAGCTCTGCTCTGCTCTTGCAGATAGGAGACTATGAGTACAAAGCAAAGCAGCGCCACCAGGCAGACTTTGTGTGCACACAATGACATCCGCACGGTCATTGTCCATGGTTTCATCGCCGTGCACCTAGGGTCGCAACACCCTTGTGTTGTCGTACCTACGCTTTCATGCGCCCATTGCCGGTGCTCGTGCATTTTGTGGTATGCGTGTGGGGCACCCATGCCACCTGGTTTCCCCATCGTTTCGCCTTTGACCCCAACTGTCTCCCCTGCTCCTATGTGATGCTTCTGTCATTGTGAGATCCCAAAAGACGGTGTTTGCTTGATGATCACTGTGTGGTGTGCCTGAGGGCAGCTGTCTTCACTCCTGCCCGCCTCCCCTTTGTTTAGACAACGAGAATTGAGTACCGCACCCTATACATGTGAACATGCCCGAGAGGCACACATCCAGTGGCAGAACACACTTAGGTGCGCGCATGTATACCATTTGCAAAGTTCAATGAATGCAGCACCTTGCCGATCCAAAGCTGTGAACTTGAAGCTGTGGAGGATTTGGTCGCTTAGAACGTCACTTGAAGTGACTCACTTTGATCTTGTTCGGTATGTGCCGTGCATATGCATGCTGGAAGAGGTTGAACCCACTCTAGCTGCAACCTTGTCAACCATGATCATCGAAGCCTCACAGCGTTTCACTCTTACAAAAGTGTAGTGAGCGGCGTACATTGCTGGCAACATTGATAGTCATTAGTAATAACGTGCGACGTGCTGAGGGGGGTCGTAGCTCGCTGAGGGGGACAGGAGAGCATGCGACCAGGTGCACGCTGCCAACGATACACTTATGTTGCTGCTGAGCACGACTTCCCTGAGTGAGCCGCTTTTGCTTTGCTCCGCTTTTGCTGCTGTTGCTGCTGCTGTGCACCGGCCGTGAGTGTACTGTCAGCCCTGCTTTCTAAGCGCTATGTGCAGAAGGCTCTGTGCTCAGGGGGTAGGGGGGCGCAAATCACGCGCAGGGCCGCAGCCAACAAAAGCAGATAGTTGCGGCGCTGAGCAGGTCGCTGGCGCTGGAGATCGCAGAGCGCATCATAGCGTATGTGCGCGGCGCATCATAGCGTATGTGCGCGGCGCAAGGATGCTGGGCTGCGCAGCGCGCCCGGTGTCGGCGCTGCTCAGACATGACTCTGCCTAAGCAGAGCCGCCGATAGCTCCTCCACGTGGCACACACGAAACAACCGGCCCCCCTCGCGGCCCTTTTTGATACGAGAATATGAGTGCAGAAGGCATTGGGGCAATTAGGGCAAGCTCAACAGGGCCTCACTACTAGTTTACAATCAGGAGCCTGATTAGGAGTGCCCCTCATATAATTCGTTTGTTATTGTGAGCTTTAGGAGCACAACTCCATGCATGTGGGTGTCCCGCGTTGCATGCGGTGATGCTCACGATTTATAACCACTAGCCTTCCAAGTTGCACAAATAATACCACTACCCCTCCCCTGAGTGTCCTACTGCTGCGCCGCTGGCAATCCCCCAGCCTCTCCTGCATGCAACTGCCGCCGATGTATCCTTGACTCGCGCCGCCAGGAACTGCTACTGTAACCCTGGCAGAGACTGCCAGCTGCAGTGCTGCTGCAGACAAGCTAGCGCGAGTAAAGGATTTGCCCCTCGCCTCTAAGGCGTGGAACGGCATCCCTCCGTCATACCTGTGAAGTTGCGCGCCGCATACGCTTTCGCCATCTGCCGCACCACCCCTACTGCTTCCTGTCCGAGGTATCCGAGGTTATCTGTGAAGTTGCGCGCCGCATACGCTTTCGCCATCTGCCGCACCACCCCTACTGCTTCCTGTCCGAGGTATTCGAAGGACCCGACAACCACAGTGGCAAGGGTGTAGCTATCCCGGTCGTAAAACTCGAATGAAGTATGCCATGGTTGTGTGTGATGCAGTGCATGACATTGCAGCACAAACTGATTGCATGCCAAATTGAAATCACACGCACCAGCACCAGTCAAAGAAGAAAGTGCCGCCACTGCACTTCCACTTGACACTGTGAAACCCGATCAGTGTGTATTGAATTTAACCCACTCGAACCAGCAAAACGTCGTTCGCGCTGACACTGCGCATCATGTGACTGCAACTGCATAGCGCCCCAACCAACAGCCACCAGCAAGTGTAGTGTGCTAGAGCAAGCTTGTCATCAGCTGCCAGCATAGCGTCGTTCACTAGTGTGGCGTCGTATGCAACAATGTGTGTCGACGCCACCAGTGTCAAGCATGCGTGCTGAGCATGTAGATGCCAGCACATCGCGCAAGCATGCATACATTGAGTCTGA
>JAFCMP010000242.1:0-38612 GCA_017506865.1 Tribonema minus
CCAGCGCCAGCATGAATCAGGTTCCTCATGCCAAACACAGACACTCATACTGGTAATGAAGCGCATACCATTGCCCTAGACGGTCTACATGTAAAGTGACTTGTAATAAATCACCTACATACCTGCATTGCGCGCTGCTCGTCCTGAGCGCTGCCGCTTTCCCCAGCGCCAGCATGATCAGGTTCCTCATGCCAAACACAGCAGCTCATACTGGTAATGAAGCGCATACCATTGCCCAAAGACTAGGTCTACATGTAAAGTGATTGTCAATAAATACCTACATACCTGCATTGCGCGCTGCTCGTCCTGAGCGCTGCCGCTCTCCCCCAGCGCCAGCATGATCAGGTTCCTCATGCCAAACACAGCACTCATACTGGTAATGAACAGAATACCATTACCCTAAGACTAGGTCTAAGCGTAACAGCGATTACAAATGTCCTACAAACCTGCATTGCGCGCTGCTCGTCCTGAGCGCTGCCGCTCCCCCCAGCGCCAGCATGATCAGGTTCCTCATGCCAACACAGCAGCTCATACTGGTAATGAACAGAATACCATTACCCTAAGATTAGGTCTAAGCGCAAAAGCGATTACAAGTGTACCTACAAACCTGCATTGCGCGCTGCTCGTCCTGAGCGCTGCCGCTCTCCCCCAGCGCCAGCATGATCAGGTTCCTCATGTAAACATAGCAGCTTAAACTAGAAATGAAGCGTTTGATATCACTACGATTAGGGCTACATACGCGCAAACTAATTGCAAATGAATAACTGCATACCTGCATTGCGCGTTGCTCGTCCTGAGCACTGCCGCTCTCCCCAGCGCTAGCATGATCAGGTTCCTCATGCCAAACATGACCAGCATGTACCAGCTCACACTGGACACATAGCTAGGGTCAAGCGTGCTGATCTCAACGCCGCGCTGGAGCATGACCTTGAAGCGGCTGGTGAGGGGGAAAGGGACCTTCACCATGACAAAGCCGGCCATGAAGTAGCTCGAGAAGGCTCCCATGAACATGTTGGTCACCACGAAACCGGCCTGCAGGTGTAGGTGCAAGGAGGCGCGGAGGGGTTAAGCCTTTAAATTGCAGAACAATTGAAGTTCACCGCAGTACACTAACAGTTGACCGCACTGTACTTCGCACGTAAATGCATGCCCGAGAGCTCCATGAGCCTTTTCGTCACCGCAAAACCGGCCTGGAGGTGTGGATACAAGGAGACGTGAAGGATGGATCAGTGTGCTGTGAATACTTTTACAGTAGTCTGATTGCATTACAACTGTACTAGTACACCGCACAGTACTTTGAGAAGGCTCCCATGAATATGTGGGTTGCCACGAAAGCGGCCCGAGGGCCACCATGAGCATGGTATGTATGTACGTCAAGCATGCCTCAAGAGTGTGATCACTGACCCTGACACACACACTGGCTTCTGATACAGCCATGATATACTCTTTTACCAGAGTGTGCAAAAATACTAGCATACTGTATGCTGCAGTAGGATTTTCCCCCTCCCTTCCACAATCATTTAGCTGCATGCTCTCATAACCATTTTCTTTTCGTTTACTGGCCATGCAAAGCTGTTCCCCGTACATGTAAACAAAGTCACCGCAGTTGCAGTGACCAGACTGTGCATAAATACTGATTATGTATGCCGCCGAGGAACATTCCACGTCAATTCAATGATGCTGCATGCCTCCATGTTTCTTTGCTTGAAGCATACTGATCATGTGCAACATGGTAAACATGTGCAACATGGTTAACGCATCTTACCGCATATGCAGTGAGGGCAAGCGCCACCAACTGACAGCACAGACTCTAAATTGTTGATCAGCGGGCCCGTCAGCTTGGGGGGTACAGCTGTGACCTGTGACTGTACCCATCTGAACGTGCATGCAGCGCACTATTACCAATAACAAGTGCCAAAAACTATGTTACGAAGGGCAAATGCCAACAGTTCATAATGTATCACAGTGTTGATCAGCGATTCCATCATCTTATATCAACTCATAATGTCTCTCACATTGTTGATCAGAGGCCCCATCATCTTGGAGGGATCGGAGATGGCCGCAGTGGGGTCAGCGGCTGGGGGATTCTTGAGAGCCCCCTTCATGCCATCGCCCAACCCCTTCTCAGTGTCCTTGCTGGGCTCCTGTAGCGGTTACGCAGCAGCGTGATGGGAAGTGCAAGTTGAAGAAGCATTCACAAAAGGTTCTGAGAGCTCCCTTCAAGCCATTGCCTAATACCTTCTCGGTGTCCTTGTTGGGCTCCTGTAGCGTATGGTGTTGCACGGCCGTCATGCGCTGTGTGCCGTTTCTTCAAAGATCAAGTAGGTGCGGCGCGCCATGCGCATACCCGAACCTAATGCACAAGTATGCACAGACATACATGGATCATGATACGTAGCAGTAGATGCATGTTTCTATGATGCGACACAGCCCTGATGACGCGCCCGCTGGCCGTTCTTCGAAGATGAAGTAGGTGCGGCGGTACGCGAGCGTTGCGCATGCACATGAGTCTTATGAGCATAATGTATACATGTATACAGTATACATGTATCATGACAAGTTGATGTTGAGTTCTATGTTACTTCACAAACATCATGATGCGCCACTTGCCTTCTCTTCCGAGATAAATTAGGTGCGGCGCGCGCGGTACGCATACATGATAACCTGAGCGCGAATGTGTATTGGTGAAAGGCACTTGCGGCTTACAACTCCTTGTCACGTGGAGCTCTACGATTTTGATGCGTTTCCATGTATATATATGTACATGTACACTGATATGTTGAAGTACATGCCTTCTCTTCGGAGATGAAGTAGGTATGGCATACATGGTACGCATAGAGGCACATGATAATCAAATGCGTATATACATACATGTAGAATGATATTTTGGAGTAGAATTCACAGAATTCTACAGTGCTACATACTAAATGCGCCCACTTGCCTTCTCTTCAGAGATCAAGTAGGTGTTCGGATAAGAAGTAAGTGCGGCGTGCGCGGTACGCATACATGACAACATAGTGCCCAAAAATGTATGTACATACATGAATCATGACTTTATCATGAGTCCGCTTGACTTCTCTTCGGGGATAAAGTAGGTGCGATTTACATGGAGCTACATGGACTATATAGCCGTGTGCCGCACTTGCCTTCTCTTCAGAGATGAAGTAGGTGCGGCGTGCGCGGTACGCGTCCCCGTGCAGGAACCTTCCATTCATGCGCAGTCGCTGCGCACGCCCCAGCGTCTGCCTGCAGCCACGGACACATCAAAGGTAGAGGGCATATATGTATCGGTTAATGTTGGTAGGTATGTATGCATGTCAGCGTCTGTCTGCAGGCGCGAAACGCGTTTAAGGTTATGTGGCGAGGGCATGCACGTATTGATGTATGATGGCCTGTTGTTGGTAGTTATGTATGCATGTCAGCAGCCGCTGCGCGCGCCCCAGCGTCTGCCTGCATGGATGCGTAAAGGAGGGTAATGTGGTGAGGGGCATGTACGTATTGATGTATGATGGCCTGTTGTTGTTATGATGGTAGGTATGTCAGCAGCAACTGCGCGCGCCCCAGCGTTCGCCTGCAGGCACAGACGCGATGAGCGTTACGTGGTGAGGGGCATGTACGCATTGATGTTTCATGGCCTGTTGTGGGTATGATGGTATGCATGTCAGCACTCGCAGCGCGCGCCCCAGCGTCTGCCTGCAGGCGCGATTGTGTAGAGAGGGTTAGGGTTAGGGTTAGGGTTAGGGCGCGGTGAGGGGCAGGAACGTATTGATTAATGGCGGCCTGTTCTTGGTATGATGGTAAGTATAGCGACAGCAGCTGCACGCATGCCTGCAGGCACGTCAAGATGCTACTTTGTTGAAGTGCATGCATGTAAGTGTTTACATTTATGTAAACATTGAGCGTTGAGGAGGACGTGCACGCTTGTTGGAATATATGCATGTTATCACCCGCTGCGCGCTCGAGTGTCTGCCTGCAGCACATACTCCAGAGTATGATGTCAATGGCTACACATCTTCGAAACAAATATGTACAGATGCTCACATAAACTACACGTGTTCAAAGAACACATTCACGTACTACACGCTTGCTGCACGCACTCGGGCATCTACTTGCGGCATATATGTCATGTCAACGGTACAAAGATACATGTAAAGGGGTCAATGACACGCACACAGTGGAAGTGGTTGAAGATCATGCATCAAAGTTGAAGATCATGCATCTAGAGGGCGTTGAAGCCGCACGGTGGTTGCTACATTGATACTCAATGCAACTGGCCATGCGCCAATGACTAACCCTAATCCCTAAGACCTCAGAGCACACTACCATATCATCTATAATTAAGCCCATGGGGCGCGTTTTTTATGAGAGCAAAATAAGGGGGGTGGGGCGCCATTAAATATATGGAGAAAAAAAGGGTGGGGTGCATTAATGTTTGAGCCATTTTAGCTCATCTACTTTTTGTGATGAGCATCCCATGAGGTGCCAGCACGCTTCTACGCCGCTTCTGAAACCGATTCGACTTCTTGAAAGCCAGCTGCTGCTTCTGGGAGCCTTTTGTGAGTTTGGCTACATTGTTGGCTGTCTTTCGGTCTGCTCTGCATGTTGCTGACAGTGCATGCATGCGCACACACGATGTGATGATGTAGCACGAGTCACTCAGTGCGCAGAGTACACGTACGCAGGGGATACATGCTGCGTATGCTTGTTAGAAAAGGGGGGGGGGGGGCATATTATCATGAGCGAAAAAAAAAGGTGGGGCGTGATTTTGTCAGGGCTCGGAAACTCATAAGGAACTCGCCCCATGGGCTTAATTATAGATAATACTGTACATGGAGGTGTCAGACACGTACTTGAAGTAGAGACACCACAGCTTGAAATGTTTGTGCTATTGAAGTAGCTGCAAATGGGCGGTTGGTCGCGCCAGCTTCCTGTTTCCCAGGCATTGGCTGACTTCCTTACCAGCACCGATATCAACTGGCTACAAAAGCACTTCCCCACTCACAGGGCGCTGATGCTCTCTCACTTCCAAAATGGGGCTTTCCTCCCCTATAACTACAACTTCTAGAGTACGCCCCAAGTGTGCAACTTCAACCATGCACCGGCAATTATTATAAGCAAACCACGCAGCTTGAGCTGATTGTTGAAGTTGAAGCACGGTGTCTGGGCCTCACGAAAGCGCGCAGAAACTCTCACGTAGCAACCCTGATTTGAGGCAGTGGCATCCTCAGAACTCAAGAGCTGGTGAAGTCTGTCGCGATCCGAAATGAGACATGGCCTGCTGCCCGTAGCGTGACGGTATGCCTTTGTTCACGCCGCAGTGGGCATAGGTGACTGCTGGCTGGCGCCTCCATGTCTTAGCGGTGTAGGTCGACGTCAGTGTTGAATCAAAGTTTGAGCGGTGTATATCGGAGGTCGGTATTGTATCCTATCCATCTATGATATCAGTGTCTGTCTTCAGAGGACACATCCAAAGTATCACAACAACTATGTTTCGGATGAGTCACCATGTGTCACTGCTTCAAGAGGTGCACTGACCTGAGCTTCTGATCGTCCGCATCGGCAGGCTTGTCGCTCTGAAACAGCATTGGCACGTAGTGCCGAAGCACGCTGGCCAGAATCATGACCACCATAAGTGGAAAGAGGCACCAGTTCCTGATGGCAGGGTCCAGAGTGAGATGTTGGTGCACCATGATCACGCTCGCCTTTGCGCCAAGCCTTCAGGATTCAAGGCAAGATACCAGCTTGCTGTGCAAACGACTCTCCCGGTTTTCGCTCAGACGGGAGCTACACGAAGGCGACTGGACACCTCCCTCTCCGGTTCCACAGCAGACTTTCACCGTCAAATGTGTCTTCGGCTCCCGAACGCTGCGCCGTCCCTCAGCAGTCTGCTCTTCTCCTCCGAAAGCCGCTGAACTTCAACTTTTAGGTAGCAAGGTGAAGTTGAGACTTCGCGGAGAGTGAGTGAGAGTCCTGTACTGCCGCAGAGACATAGCAAGACGGTCCGACGAGACAAAAGCGTACTGTTGCGGCAGCGATTAGCCACAGCCACTGCGCCTACGTGGTGTGCGTCGGATCAAAGCGACTTTCCACTGCAGACTTGAACATAATCCGGGTGAGTGCGGTGCCTTCCTGCGGGGCGGCTGGTACCAATTGTTGGCTTCTCACGGCATTTGGACTCCGTATTTTGGTCCGCCAGCATATTGACACCGAACTGCAATCACCGGTGTCCCGTACATCTGGTTCAACCTTGTTCATCGGCGCGTAAAGCAGTCGGTGGATTGCGGGAGTGAGGCATGGACGAATACGCAGATGCAGCCAGTGCTGCTGCCGCAGCCGCAGCGGGAGCTGTGGCGTACGCTGGGCAAAAGCGGCCTGCACATTCTAACGCAGATCAGGCGCTGAGCGAGAAGCGGCTTCGGCGACTGGAGAAGAATAGGTGGGTAATGGAGCTGTGAATGCTGTCTCACTCAGCGTACTGCTGCCCGCAACGTCGACATTCATCTATCACGTCGTGTTTTGCGTGACTGACAAGGATGGTTCCATGACGGTGATCTGTCCCAAGGTGTCAATCAGTGACGGTATGGCACAGAATGCAGGCACCGATATCTGTGCTTCTTGCTGCCTGTGCATGCACTTGTGACACCAGCGCATTCCTTGCGGCCGATGCTGCACTCACGCAATCAGGTATACGTTTTTACATCCCTCTATATGTAATGCTCCGCCAGTTGCATTTGGCTGGGATGGATGAGGCATGGACTAACTCACTGATGTTTGTGAGGAAAAAGGCTAAACCGGGCCAAAACTCATGCGTCATTCATCTCATGGCCCGACATCACGTCCAGCTTGCAGGCCTGCAGCAGCACTATGTCACCACGCAGCAATCGATGTCTGCTGCTCACTCACATTTGGCTGGCCGCATGATTTCGCTGATTGATTTGTGCATTGGCGAGTACGTCAAAAGCGTCATCCATCTTATGGCCGGCGCCGTGTGCAGCTTGCAGGCTTGCAGCAGCACATTACCACCACGCAGCATCCGATTTCTGCTGCTCGCTCACATGTGGCTGAGCGCGTGCTCTCGCCAATTGACTGATTGACCTGTGCTGTGCAGGATGAGCGCGCGGGAGTGCCGCAGGAGGAAAAAGGAGCACGTGCAGGCGCTGCAGGTATGTATGGAAACGAATCAAAAGGCCGTAGAGCTCTGGGTGACAAGGACTGGTTAGCCGCAAGTGCCTTCCACCAATAACCGTGGTCGCCGCTGTTGCAGTCATTTGGTCACGAGTCGAACAGTGCCATCATATCCACAGTAGTCTCAAGACTTCTGTGTGCAAGCTTTTTAGCGTTCGAGGCATGGGTGTTCAGTATGGAAAGATCTCATGTACACATACTTTTCTCCTGAACATGATCACAGACCCATTGGTTGTAGCAGATGTACTCTGTCACTAATCGCTTCGCTTTCATTGGCAAGTAGTATGACGTGTATGACCAGATGTGCACAACCTTACAGCAGACCTTTGGAAGAGCAGAACATCAGACAAACCATGGAATATGACGCATTCATTCGTCCCGCCTGCTCTTCTGGCGGGCCGCCTGGGGTACCGCATGATCACCAACGCATACGTGCGCACTCTGCTTTTGCAATTCTGAGTGTCTGATGCACACCTGGACGTACCTCTGCCCAAAACATGATGAGCGCTGATGCCAGCGGTTGCGCACTACGACATCTGATGAGCACTGATGTTGCTAGCATGCATACATGCCCTAGCCATCTGATGAGCGCTGATGTTGTGAGCATGCATGCATGCATACCCTATGGCATCTGCTGACTGCTGATGTTGTTGGCGTGGGTGCGCACAGCGGCAATTGGCGGGCCTGGAGGCGGACAACCTGGAGCTGCGGCTGAAGCTCAAAATCGGGGATGAGGCGCGAGAGCGAGAAGGTATGTATGTATGCATGCATGCAATGTATGTATGTATGCATGCTTTGCCGTGCTCGGGAAGCTGCTTGGCTACTGCCACGCCCCGACTGATCGCCAGAAATAACACTAGGTTCAGGGTCAGGTTCAGGGGTAAGGGTAAGGGTTGGGGTTGGGTGTGCTGCGCGTGCTTTCTTGCATTCTGTTCGTGCATGTGACGGCTCTGCCCGTGGCGCGGGAGCGAGGAAGGTACGTAGGTATGCACGCACGAATGAGAAGGTATCATTAAGTGTGCGCCGCTTGCCCCCTTGGTTGGAGCGCGCGCGCGCGTGTGCGTGCATGTCTGTAAGGCGGGAGGGAGGAACTTCACCCTTCTGCACATGCCTCAAGGGGCAGGGAAGGCACCCTTCTGCATATGTTTCGATACATCTGTCTGAAAGACGAGAATGGTGCGTGGCATGACTATTTATCATCCTTGTGAACGGTCGTCAGCCCCCCCTCTGGCACGCTACAGTGCCGGGCGCAAGACCAGCTGCAGGAGATGATGAACTAGCTATTTTTCCAATCCGAATCGCCTGCGCATGATGAACATAGCACAGTTGGCAGTGCTCACCCCCCCCCCCCCCAGCCCCCCTTGCTCCCTCACTCGAGCGGACGACGATAGGGGGCACGCTGCAAGTTGATTCTAGCTACGACAGATAGTAACCAAGCTATCCTTACCCTGCGAATAACCTGTGTTTGACTGATCAGAGTGCATATTTGGCAGCGCCCGTCCCTCATGTCACCCCCCCACCCCCCCTGCTCCCTCTCGCGAGCAGACGACGAAATAGCGGGCCTCAAGCAGCGGCTGCAGGAGATGGTCAGCAAGGGGGCGGGGGAGGGGGACATTCTGGCCGCGATGGACGTGCTCAAGACCAAGTTTGCGGACTACGGGCGGGACAGGACGAGCGCTGCCATATTTCATCTCGACGAGTTGCAGGTGAAGTTTGTAGGCGGGGGGTATGTATGCATGTTTGTATGTAAATATGTATGTAGATGAAGTTTGCGGACCACGGGCGGGACAGAACGAGCACTGCCATATTCCATCTCGACGAGTTGCAGGCGAAGTTCGTGGGCGGGGATATGTACGTATGTATGTAGATGACACCTGTGGGCTAGGTAGTCCATCTCAACGAGTTGCAGGTGAAGTTGGGAGGAGGGGGTATGTACGTATACATGTATGTATACAAAGTTTGTGGGCTACGCGTTACAAAATCAGCGCTGCCACATACCAGCGTCCGCGAGTTGCAGGTGACTGAAGAGCTGGGGCATCCATGCATATATGCATTGCGGTTGAAGTTATGGGTGGTGCTCAGCACGCAGCTGAATTGCGCTGCCACATTCATCAGCGCTGCCATGACATTCATCAGCGCTGCCATGTTCCAGCCAGGTTCAGCAGGGGCCGGGGTATCTATGTAGGTGCACTTGTGTACAAGGTTTGGTAATTGTGATCAGCATGCGGTGCCGAATCGCGCTGCCACTTTCCATCGTGATGGGTTGTTGGAGAAAGCAGTGGATAGGGTACATGGTACTGTAGCAGTGTAGGCATGGGTAAGCATGCCATACGAGCGTCTCTGTCTCTTTATTGGAGCTTAGGGCATTGGGGCAGACAGCGAAGGGGATCAGGGCACAGCAGGCTCTGGACCCTAATTCTTGCTTCAGCTGGCGGAAGTTCACGCCTGCGCCATGGCCAACGATTCCTTAGAGTTACGGTAAGGTTTAGGGTTAGGGTTAGGTCAATCTTGCAGTATGTTTTAGCAGCAATGCGCACCGTGGCACACTGCGAGTGCATCCTTCCAGATGAAAATTTTGGGGTTGAAGTTGCTGACATCTGTGTCTGATGCCTGCTGCCCGATGCCCAGAACAGTAAGTACAGAACACGCGATTGATTTCAAGATGCACTGTACCAGTTGGACTCCCTGACATGCTTTATACACTTCCATGTCTGCTTTGCCTGGCGCTCGTTCCTCACAGCCATAGGTTCCCTGCTGATTTCCGTCCTCGCCTGATGCACTGACGAGCTATTCCCTTCCGTGTCTGCTGTACCCGGTGCCCGTTCCTCGCAGCGGCTTCCGCGCAGAGCACAAAGTTCAAAGATGAAGTCCACCGCTGCGGTCTCTGACTTGTTGTATTTTCTGCCTCCTTGTGTGTTGTGCCCGGCGCTCGTTTCTCGCAGCGGCTTCTGATGCCCACCACCACCACGCGGACGTGCATGCACGCACTACTCACTAAGGTGCGTGCGCTCTCTCCTCAATAAAGACTATGTGGTCAGTTCTCACTTTTTGGTGTCATTGCTGAGGGCATCAGTGCTCTGCAGATGTGCTTTAATGTCTCAGTGCTCAGCATTGTGTCGGTGTGCTCAGGGCACCAGTGCTCAGCATCATGTGCTTCTACGTTAGCAGGGCTCCTCTTTACGCAAACGTGCATGCACGCTCTCCTCACTAAGGTGCGTGCTCTCTCCTCCTGCGTCATTTGTCATAGCTCATACGAAAACAAATAAGGGATGGTTAGCCGCAAGTGCCTTCCACCAGTAACCGTTATAATATCATGGTCAGGATCAGGGTCTGATGAGTGGGTCTACAGCTTCAAAACTCGACCAGGCTGCATGGTGGCAGTGTCGCGCAAGGGAAACGACCGCGGCGTCTCATGTTCTTGCACACACCATGCGCTTTTTCATTTGTTTCTAGAACGACGACCGCCGCCTGTTCCGCAGTGATCACTGTACATTGCAGCAACAGCTTCACTTGACGGTGTCCCCTCTACACGCCATTCATTCTTCTTATTTGATTTATTGTTGTGTTTTCTGTTTGTTTTCTTCCGTGCAGGACGACGACCGCGGCCTGTTCCCACCGCGCCTGCACCCATTTCATTGCCAATCATTCACTCAATTGCCATCCATTCATTCATTCATCGCCATTCATTCATTCAGGTTCTTGCACACCTTTCGTTTCTTCGATCGTTTCCAGGACGGCGACCGCGGCCTGTCGCCGCCGCGCTGCGCATGATCACTGCACATACCAGCTGCGCAGTGATCACTGCAGATCACAGCAACAGTGTCCTGTCACACTGTCCACTAAACGCCATTCACTCTTTTTAATTTGATTTTGTATTTATTGTCTTTTTTTTTTACGTGCAGGATGATGACCGCGGCCTGTTCCCGCCGCGCCTGCAGCCATTCATTGCCATTCATTCATGTATTGCCATCCACCCATTCATCGCCATTGAATCATTCATCACCATTCATTCATTCACTGCTCGACTGCAGGACGACGATCGCGGCCTGTTCCCGCCGCGTCTGCAGCAAGACCCCGCTTCGTCAAGCGCACTCATGGCAGCCGCGGGCATGGGCGCAAAACTGAAGCAGGACACGCTGTGGAACACGCTGGTGCGCGTTCTGCAGATCACGCCGCAGCAGGAGGAGCTGCTGGCCAGCAAGGTGGCCATCGCTCAGGTGCGCCCCCCTGTGCAGTACTATTCAGTTGTGTCATTGCTCAGTCTGGTTCAAAAATGGTGTCATTGCTCAATCTGTCTTGAAGTATCTGAGAGGAGCCGGTGGCCAGCAAGGTGGCCATCGCACAGGTGCGCCCGCCCCGTTCCAACCACTTCTACAGTTATTGCTTAGTGTATTGAATTATTCATCTTATTAGTGACAGGAGCTGCTGCCAGCAAGGTGGCCGTCGCTCAGGTGCGCCCCCCCGTTGCTGAACGCTGTCTTAAGGTTTCAGAAAAAGCTGTCATTGCGCAGTTGTGTTGCTAACGAAGGGGAGCTGCTGGCCAGCAAGGTGGCCATTGCTCAGGTAACGCCCTCAGCTGAGCACTGCTGCAGTGTGCGCAGTTGGCGGCTGACCTGCATTTGTTTCCACACAATGCTCCTATAGCTTCGGTGGCGTGGTACGTGGAGAGCATTGCTGGCCACAAGGTGGCCATTGCTCAGGTGCGCCCCCCCTGAGATGAGCACTGTCTGATGGTGTCATTGCTCAGTCTGTTAATAGCTGAGAGGGGCCGCGGGCCAGCAAGGTGTCCATTGCCCAGGTGCGCCCCCCCCTTCGCCCCCGTGCGGATCACGGCTGTGCGCCGTTGTTGGCTGAGCATCGCATTGATCAAGGCGGCCATACACAGCTTAAGTCACGTGTGAAGTGCAGTGCACTGCTGACCAGCAACGTGGCCAGCGCCCCGGTGCGCCTCCCCGCTGCTGAGCACCGCCAAGGTGGGTCGTTTAACTGAGAGAAGCTGCCGTCCAGCATCAGGTCAGGTGCGCCTCAACTGCAGAGCACCGCCTACAAACTTGAGGGCTCTTATCTTGGACATGATGAGTAGACTTCAATCACTGACCCAAAAACTCAACGGGTGTATTCCTTTCTTTTGCGGTTGCCGTATCGCATCGCATATGCGAAGACACGCTCAGCAGCAAAGTGCGCCTTTTTACTGCCGGTGCCGGCGTCTGGGCCTGTGACCTCTGCCCGTGACCAAGAAAATGCTGCTGCTACTGCTGCACACCGCCGCCACTGCAGGCAATCGAATGCGTGGACACACTCAAGAAGTGCACCTCTTATACTGCTGCTGCCGCTGCCGCTGGCTGAGCCAGTCACCTGTGCCTTCTCCTAAGAAAATCCTGCTGTTGCTGCACATGGCCGCCACTGCAGGCGATTGTATGCGTCGACACACAGGCGGTTGTATGCGTCGACACTGTCAGCAGCAAAGTGCGCCTTTTTACTGCTGCTGCCGCGGGCGCCCTCTGAGCCTGTCACCTGCACCTGTGCCTAAGAAGAACTCTGCTGCTGCTGCTGCTGCTGCAGCACGCCGCTGTATGCGTGGACAAACTCAACAAAAACAAGTGCACCTCTTATACTGCTGCTGCCACTGCCGCCGTCTGAGCCTGTCACCTGTGCCTGTTCCTAAGAAGGACTTTGCCGCTGATAAACACTGCTGCCGCTGCAGGCGATCGTATGCGCGGTCACACGGCCAGCAACAGTAAATGCGCCTCTTCATCGCTGCTGCCGCCGTCTGTGCCTGTCACCTGTGCCTGTACCCGGTACCTAAACTTATTTTGCTGCTGGTAAACACCCGCTGTTGCAGGCGATGGACGAGGATCTGCACAACACGCTCCAGCTGGTGGCAGGTCTACGCTCGCTGCTCTGCACCAAGAACGAGTCCCTGGACGACGAGATGGCGCAGATTCAGCGCATACTCTCGCCCACGCAGGTGCGTCGCACTCCTGGGTATGCACTTCAACATGTAATATTGAAACTTGGTACTTAATGTATAGAGTTTAATTTCAGACGAGTCTGTGGACGATGAAGTGGCGCAGATTCAGCGCATCCTCTCGCCTACGCAGGTGCGTTGGGTTCCTGAGCTTCAACTTCAATCTTGAAGTCTTTGATCTATTATTGGTATAAGTTCATTATTGCCATGAACCTCAATGTTGAACTCTAAATTTTGGTGTAGAGTTCAATATTAGACGAGGCGCTGGACGACGAAATGGCGCAGATTCAGCGCATATTCTCGCCTATGCAGGTGCGTCGTGCTCCTGGGTATGAACTGCAATGTTGGTACAGAGTACAATATCAGCAGCCACAATTATGGAAACGAATCAAAAGATCGTAGAGCTCTAGGTGACAAAGGATGGTTAGCCGCAAGTGCCTTCCACCAATGACCGTATACAACAGATGTCGATTTGGTGCCAACACAATGCATTCACTGGCCAATGCAGGTGTGTCGTGTTTCTGGGTTCACACTTGAACATGTTGCGCTGTGCTCCTGATCGTGTACAAGCCCACACCAGTTCTTGTCATTGCCCTACATGCGTACACACCTGTGAAACGTCCATTGTTCATGTCATTGTCTGCATGCTCAATCACCTTCACGAGTTGCTGCACAGTACAAAGGCACTGCAAAAACAGACCCACAGTGTTGGTTGTGCAATGAGCGCTATGCACCAGCCTTAACCCTAACCTAACCCTAAGCTGTGCACCATGCCTACCCCTAACCTAACTCCGTCCCCCGCACCTCATTTCAACTTTGCGACTCTCCGCTCCTGAAAGCGGACCAGAGTTCGCTCGTTCTTTTGCATGTTGAAATGCATCCGTCATTGCACGATTGAAGGTGCCAACCTGCGCGACAATAATAACAATGTCGTGCGCATACACGTTCGTTCAACAAACATTATTCAACAGTTGTTGACAAACACTTGGGTTGCTCATTTGTTCACGCTCCCCCCTGCCCCCCCTCCTTTCTGCGCTGCGGATCACAGACCGCCAAGTTCATACTGTGGGTCAGCCGCAACGCCGCGTGCATGCACATGCTCAACCAGCTGTGGACTCAGGTAAGCGCACTGCTCAAACAGTTCTTGTGCAATGGTGTCCGCGTTGTTGCGCTGGGTGCACTTTGCTATGATGATGCAAGTGGTACGGCACCAGTCAATGAGCGCACTTCGCTGATGCCATGTATATGAAAATGAAGCTCTAGGTGACAAGGTGTGATTAGCCGTCGAGTTGAATGCCCATCACCGATAACCGTGGTCGCCGCTGCTGCAGCAATCGGCCACGAGACAAACAGTGCCACCATATCCACAGTAGTCAAGAAGACTTCTGTGTGCAAGCTTTTTAGCAGTCGAGGCTTGGGTGTTCAGTATGGAAAGGTCTCACGTGTTCGGTAGACCAGCTCCAGCTGATTATGTATATACATGTATGCACCATGTGTGCATGCACATCCATTCGCAGCTGCGCTCTTGCTGTTTCAGCTCCTGCTAGTGCCATACATGACTGCGCGACTTCAAAAACATAGGAGGAGCATGGCTCGTATGCTGTTTGAATGAATAGGAGTTCAAAGTGTGGGTGTATACAAGAAGTTGAAGTGTGGTATGAGCGTACTGCGACAAACGTCGGCAACACCTGGTCTTTTATTTTTCACTTTAGCTCGAAAGGTCTGCCATTGTACTTCAAAATATCACCGGGACAAATGGCCCTCCGCTGCACCGTTGACACTACCGTTGTGTACGCACGACTGGATATGCGCAACCTGCCATGGACTTTCACTTACCCATTTGCTGTCCACTTGCCAACATCTTGTGTATGCCTTGCATGTGTCGAGACACCTCCACCAGTACTGCCCCCTCCCTCCAGCAATGTTGCAGCACTCGCGTTGTACTCCAACTACTGTACATGCACCCATGCAACGCCTTCAAACGCTGTACGTGAATGAGTGCACAGTATGTCAATGAGTTCACAGCACCAAGTGAACTGTCTCCTGCCCGTGCAGGTTCACGAGCAACCGGAAGAGGGCATCACGAGCGAGACCACTGTGGCGCGCGGCGCCAGCAGCCAGATGCTGCTCGGCAACGACGACAGCAGCAGCGGCGGCGGCGGCGGCGGAGGCTACGCGCGCAGCGTCGCAGACTCCAACAGTGGCAGCGAAGAAACGTAGCTCTGGGGTCTTCATCTACAGGTTCATCTACAGTTGAAGTTTGTGTACATGATTTCTCTGCCCCTCCTCCCGTATTACGTACGAACGTCGTGTTTCATGAACCGTGCATGTCCGCGGCAGGGCCTCCAGCGGTGCTGGGGTGTGTGATGAGCACTGCCGTCGCTGCAGCTGTAGTGGCAGCGGCAAACAGGTGGTGCTTGGCTGCTACAGTAGTACGCGTGCCTGCACTGGGCGCTGCGTTGTTGTGGGCAGCTGCAGCCCAGCAGCAAAGCGTCGCATCATGACGAGCGTTGCTGCCGCTGCAGCAGCTGAAGTGGCAGCAGAAAACAGGCGCTTGGCTGCTACAGTAGTACGTGTGCAGGCACTGGGCGCTGCGTTGTCTTGGGCAGCTGCAGCTGAGCAGCACCATGGGGATACGTACCTACCTCCTGTAGCTTTACTTATTTGGAAGAGGAGCGCAGGGCTCACGGCTGTGTGTGAGCGCTGCCCCACTGCCCTCACTGTGCATGACACATGCTGTTGCGAGCGGGAGTGACTCTTGTTGTCATGCGTCTTTTGCTGCGCTGCGTTTTGAGTCACCCTGTAACTGCAACTGCACTGTCAGTCGTTTTGAGTGCTTTGCAACTGTGGGCGAATTTTTGGTGTACTGGGGCAGCTCTCGACAAATTAAGCTCAGGGCTAGGGTTGCGCGCGCGAAGCCGCGCAGCCCTAGCCCTAGAAGATGCACAAAATTTCACATACTTTGAAGCACCATAACTCTTGACTGCTGTGCCTGCACCAAAGCTAGATTGTGTTGGTGGTAGATGATATGAGTCCCTTTGCCCCTCATACACACAGACCAGAATTTCAAGCACGTTTTCGGTCATGCTTTGCAGCAGCAAGCTGCTGCGCATAGTGTGCAAACGAGAGTATTTATCATGTGACTGCAACATGAGAGAGTGCATCCACGAATTGCTCATTGACCTCTGCAGCACTTTGCCAAGCCCAGGCCCCGCAAAGCCGTACTTGCACCTGCAATGACGATGCTCATTCAATGCAACGAAAGATTGGAGGGTCTCGTCATACATTCCAGATGAATGTTAACCTAACTTAGCAAGCAGTCACTGTGTCACTATGGGGAAACTTGCTGCATGTGGTCATGTTGTTCATGTTACTCAACAACATCCTCTCACACATGGTTGTGCCAGCAGACAAACGCACAATTGCAAGATCCATGCAGGAATGATCCATGTATCATGATGATACACAGGAGCAGGCACAGTCTTGCACAGCAAGAATAGGGCACCAGCAGTGAACCAGTCCGCCCACTTCCCAGCCAGCCAGGGCTCAACCGTCTTCAGCCAACGGATGTCATGGGCCCTGCTACGCTGCCGCCATTCGCACTGGCGGGTGTGCGAGCGCGCTGCCAGATAACAGCGCAGGCGCACATGACGCACCCACACCAGATTTGAGTGCAGGCGTGCTTGATGTGTCCTCCATTAGAAGAGCGTAGATGCGCGACGCTGTGACGTGCTTGCCATTTAACAGTGCACGCGCATGCGATGCAGGTGCCGCCAGCCTGAGAAGAGTGCGCCTGATGCGCCCAGGCGCTGCCAGCCAAGGAAAATTTGCAGGCGCCCTTGATCTGTCCGCCGCTAAGCACAGCCCAGGCACGATTGCATGTGCCCACAGGCAGAGCCCGGGCGCGCTGACGGATGGCCGTAATGCGTGCATCGCCAAAAAACACTGACCGCATGTGATGAGCCCATTGTCCAACCAGCGCAGGTGAACATCACGCACCCGTTGCCCGCATACAGTCCGCATCTTGTAAGCGCAGATCTCAATCTCACTCTATGTGTGCACTGGACCCACATTGCACCACAGCAACGCCACCTGGTGCGCCACAGCCTGCTGCACGCCCTGCATTCAAAAAGCTGCGCGTGCATGAGTTCACCCACTTCATGGCTGCGGCTGGGCACCTCAGTTATGCTACTCTTGACATGTGACCAAAGTCCAGTGTGTACCCATTGGTCCCATACATGATCTGATGGCGTTGCTGCTCCAAAGATGCCTGCTGCCGAGACCGCAACGACACTTCCTAGCTCCCAATGTTGGCGCTCCTGCAGAAT
The DNA here is from genome assembly GCA_017506865.1 of Tribonema minus. NCBI lineage: Eukaryota > Xanthophyceae > Tribonematales > Tribonemataceae > Tribonema > Tribonema minus. The sequence goes on from JAFCMP010000242.1 coordinate 17,482, forward strand.
TCAATGTATATACAGGCTAGGCAATCGGTCCCATGAGATCACCTGCAGGCGACGCACCATCGCACCTCTTGTTGATGCCACAACGCCATGCTTTGCCTTGCAAAGCGCTTCAGATTTTGCTGCCAGCCACTTTTTTTGTTTGCACCTCGTCCCCTCGCACTGTCCTGCCGCTTCCTGCGCATGCCTTCAAGTCAGCTGCCTTTGCAAGCTTCGTCCTCGTGAGCACACGACCTCGGCTACCGTGCATCACGAGTAACACAGGCTGACAAACTGCTCGTGCTTGCGACGCTGCTAATAAGCTCGGTGGGGGTGTCAGAAAAGTGCTCATGCAGAATTCTGGCCTACGAGGGGGAAATTGGTGCTTATGCCAAATGGAGCTCGCTGATTGGCAGGTGCTTATGCGGATCTGCCCTGGGGGGGATGAGTCAAAGGCATGAGGGAGTCATTGAAGGCGGAGGGTGTGGTGCCGGCTTCAGGGCAAGTGGAAGAACCTAACGCGTTGTAAACCTCAAGTTGAATTTGAGGTTGACTTTGGGAAGGTTGTGCCGTGTTTTGCGGAGGTATGCGAGACAGCGGGTAGTTTGGGTGCGTGTTAGCAGGGGGCTCTGCAGGCATCGTCTGCGGGTTCTGCGCATCAGATCACGGGTACAACAGGAGTACAGCTGGCATGCATCGAGTACACAGAGTGAACAGGCCATACGGCCAACTTCATCTCGACGCAGGAAAGAGGCTGACTGTGAAGCAGCCCCATATATTCTCGCATCAGCCGGATATGTCTTGGCACGTGGCACTGTGTAGCTGCGTGCCCTGTACCTGCGGTAACTGTTTTTCAAGTATCCGAGGAATTCCCGCCTCTCTCTGCTGGTATAGCCAGCCAACACGCGTAGCGGGCAAGGCACTCTAGAAGCACTGCTGCACACCGTTGCCATTGGCAATTGAGTACATTCGTGCTGCAGGCTCAACATCAAAGGCGGGCTGCATCATTCCATGTTTGACAGCGATGGTACACCTACGGCTGAGCGTCGGTCGCTGTTGTTCAACTTGAAGTTGTGGCGGTGACACTGGTGCCCACTAGCGAATCAAACACTTGCAAAGCCAGGGAGCACTCAGGCTGCTGCCTGATGCGTCTGTGTGCGTGATCTGCGCGGTAAATACGACAGTGCATCTTGGGCTCCAGGCCTCGAAGTTTGCGGCGTGTGTCATCAGCTGCTGCCCTTGATGCTATACTGGCACACTGCCTGTGCTGTGCAGTGACTTGTAATGTGAGGTTGCACCTGGAAGCTATGGCACAGCTCTGCAGTTTGCCTTTTGAACATTACGCATGTCATGGATCCGCTCCGCTCATCCGCGACCCTGAAGGGCCAAGAAGCAACCGAGGCCCTTGTCCAGTAGTAAAGTCTCCAGGGCAGCACTGGTGTGGAAGTTGGCTTTTTATGGCACTGGCATGCTGTAGCCCTGTGTTAAGGGCATCTGCTGACTACTCACTCGTTGAAGTTGATATTGATCCTGATGTGGTATTGTACTTCAACAGTGATACTTGAACTTCAACCTCATGCTCACTTCAACTGTCATATCACTGCTCAACGTGCAATAGCATGGCTCCACCCGTCTTAACTTCAACAGCCAAGAGTTCTTCTGGACCAGCCTGAGGTGCGTCTGAGTGAGGCCACAACCTAATGTATCTAACTTCAACAGTTTGAGTGTCATGACTGACCTCACTATAGCATTAGTGCTCGGTTGCTTTTTAGGTTTCAGGGTCGCGGATAGGCGGAGCGGAGCATGTGACACTGTGTCACATGCCATCATGACTGACTGACTCAGTCACTCAGTCACCCACTCACTGTCACACAATGAGTCAAGCAGTGCTTTATGTATATGTGTTATGTTACCTTTGATCTTCAAATTTGGTCCATCAATGCGCTGATACCAAGCTGTTTTGTGAAGACTGATGTCGTAATACCTCCTCAGGATGAAACCAAATATAAAACCAAGCCTTTAAAAGTTATTGTGCACATGTGCAACCTGTGGTCGCCGCTCTTTTGCGCCTGTTGCCAATTTTTTTCAAATATTGCTACGGTCTGCAGTACCGTAACGCTAGATGCCTGGCTGAGTTGATTTTATTTGTAGTACACTGGATGTCTGGCCGATTCGGAGGTTTATTTTATTTGAAGCAACTTGAAGACTCAGGCTGGCTCCTATTTTGTTTGAACCTGAAGCAGTACCGTAGTGACTACCAGGTACTATAGTATACACACAATATGTTACTAATAGGCTAATAGCTTTGTTCGAAGCATGACAGCCAGTACACACATTGTCAATTTGTTAGGCTTCGACAATGCTTTCATGTGCTTGTGATGATATTCACAGGGGATGAAGTGCTGAACTTCACACCAGCAATGCAAATGAATGTTGACTTCACGCAGGATGTGCACAAAAAAATATGCTGGTTCAACTCAAGTTTTTTTTTTTGCATGCATGCATGGTCTAAACTTTGAACGTTGAATGCGTGGTTGCAGTCAAGCTGGTGCTGCAGCTATCATGATGATAAACATTAAATTTTGTAAATTTACCAGATCACTCACAGTCATCCGTGACTCATCAATGAGGAATTCCCAATGACTCTTGGGATCCTCTGACTCGTTGATTCAAGTTAACTGTGGCCTTGCTGATCATGATCAGCGGTGATTGGGTATTGCGAGCCTGAGGGAATTGTCTGATACAATCCGTGAATTATCTGATGACTCAGAGTCAAGGCACGCCCCTGAGGTTACGGACGGTGGCGTGTGCGCCCGGGGTACTACCGCGGCGCCGGCGGGTACTACGAGCCGGTGGCCTCAATCTAGGCCTCACCTCAGCGCTCTCAGAATATGGACCGGTTCCTGCTTGTGTCACAATCATCTGGTACGGGGGGGGGGTCAGACCCAGCAGTTTCATAGCACGTGTTCTCGGCAATGTCCGTTACTTGGCGGTTACATCTACCGTCTGACGGTTGCATTCTGCTTTGTGTGTTTAGTAATATTCACTCTCGTAAGCCCAGCACCCACGGTCTGGCGATGTCTCTCAGCCTCCTCTGCTGCCTGTGTTAATGCGCAACACCGCATTAAAATTTTGAAATTATTTCTAACAGCGCCTCAGGCTGGGCCAGGTCAATTCTCTGAACATCTGATCATTCAGCCGTCATGATGGCACAGTGGATATCTTTGAGATTTCAGAACTTTAACTTAGTAATACAGTAGACCTCAACTTGAATGTCAACTTCAACTTGTAGTGCATAATTTTTCTCAGAATCGCGGGAGAGGAATGTTCCATTTGTATTTTTAGATTTCTTAACAGTGGCTCAGGGCCGGACAAGGTAATACTATGTAGCTCTTTTCGGCCTCTGGACCATTAATAAATCTCCCAGGGCGTGGTAGCCGGCCTCAACCTCCGAGTCGGCACGGCGGTGCCCTCCAACATTTCGCGAATTGCCTCAAAATTTCCCTCCTCAGGCTGTATCATGATGCCATGGCATACTACCAGTAAGAGTATGTACAGACATATTATAATCATATATACCTCATACAATGATTAGGTATAAATCCATGTATGTAATACTGTATGTATGCGCACGTGACGAGCATAGGGAGGCCGGCCGGGTCACCCGGTGTTGCGACGCGTTGCTGCTGGCGCCACTCAGAGCTGGCAAAGTTTTCAATTCACACTGGCAGCTGCTAGTGTGTTGCTGCATGCAGCTAGTAGGACTAGTCTTACTAATAGTCTAGTATTATAGTATACTATAGATACTATAGTGCAGCACCTGCAAGCATTTGGACGGCCCAGGATTGCTTGCCACAAACTCAGCCTAGTAGGCTGCGACCGTCGGACGCAGACATGTCAGCCGGTTTTAGCCCTTGGAGATGCAGGACCCCATGAGCTTCCGGCGAACGTCTGGATATTCCTCTGGTTCCCCCGGCCCCGCAACAATTAATTGTTAACTTCAAGTTCAAGTTGACCTTCAACGGCGATCTGGCAAGCATTTATGTGAGTCATAATTATGATGATCTATCATGATACCATTGTAAACGCCCGGCGGGCCAGCGAGTCTTTGCACATGGGGCTGCTTGGAGATGCCGTATGAAACGAAACCGTTACACTCGGTTGAAATTCGGCTCAACGGGGCTCATGGGCCAAATTTTGGCTGACGTGGTTGACGTGGTTGACGTGGGTTGACGTGGGGTTGATAAGCACGGTTCGCAGGGTTACGGGCGTGCAGAGTTGCGGCTTGACCTGGCAAGCAAAGTCCGGGGTGTGTTGCAACAGGCCTTGAGTTGTGCCTACAACACACAACCACAAGGGTAAAAGCCTTTTTTCAGATTTGAATCCGTCCGTCCGCTGCCAGCTGTCAAACCAAAAATGTCATGCAGTAGTGTGTGTGCTTTAGTCGTGCTCCATGTGCTCCATGTCGTGTTTACAAGTAATGCTGCTCGAAGGCTTCAATTCGGGTGCTTCTCGACGGATACAGAACATCGCTTCTCTGGGACGGTACTGCGGCTCATCATCAGATCGATTGCTTTTCAACATCGGATTCCCGTTTGACACACAGGTTGTACAGGTGCAGGCGCACCTACCCTGGCACAGGTGGTGTACGGGCATGCCACGCACCAACATACACCAACGCAGCAGCGGCGGCAGCAGCAGCGTATCCTTCAGTGCCAGGTTCAGGCTTAGGGTCATCCAGTCATTCAACAACGGGAGATCGGTATGCAAGCGCAGCAGCAGCAACGAGTCGGACGCGCCCAAAGCCAGCAGCTGCCGCTGCGATGCTCGCAAGCATGTTTCCTTCAAAGAGACCGTGAGTGTGATCATGACGCCCACCAAAGAAGAGCTCGACTATCATCGGATATGGTGGTCAGAGAGTGAACTTGCAGCTATCCGCGGAGCTTTCTACCTTCAGCTGGCGGCTCAGGTTCGGCAGCAGCGGCACCAGTTCCACCACGTGTACCTGGAGCTCCAGGTACGCCAGTCGCTGCATGACGGTGAAGTTCAACTTTCAAATTGCTCTTCCGCCGGCACGAGGGAGCGGAGCGGGCTCCCTTCTCCGCCTCTTGACGCGCTTGCGCAACAGCCGCTGCTGCTGCAGCAGGCTCAGCCTGCCGGCATGCCAGAGCTCAGCGGCTGCCTACTGCTCCCGGACGCTCCCTCTCTTCCTCGCATCATGCCGGGTGCAGTCACCACCTGGTCCACAGAGAGTGACTCAGGTGACCCCGGGCAGCCGCTCAAGCTGCTGATTCCGGAATATTTAATCCTTGCCGACTGCTTGATCGGCCAAACGTCAACAACGTGCAGTTCTTCAAGCCCTTCCACTCACTCATTAGACCCCACCGACCATCACGAAGTCTAATTGCCCGTAGACCAGTCACGGTGGTGCAGTGCGTGCTCATGTCATTGAGCAGATCCGATCAGCAGGCAATGTGATCGTCCGACGATGATCCATCAGGCTGTAGCTTTCCATGGAGTGGAGTTTTCTGCCAGCCTGTCAGCCTGAGTGAGTTAGTGCTACTGTGGATATGTTTCATTTTGGGTGCGCGTTTGTACTTGCAGTAATGGCGCTGTCCGTTCACTCAAGTTATTGGTCGTAGCAGGCCCGCCGTAGTACTTAGTAGTACTGGCCTACCAATTATTAAGTCAGTAAGGCTTAGCCTAGTACCAGCCCTTGATAATTCTTGGGTCACCGGTCCGCAGCATCACCAGCTGATTTGCGATCGTCAGGTTTAGCTAATGCGACCACCTCGCAAGCGATTGCAATTGTAATATACACATTTGCCAGCCTCCGGCTGTCAGTGACTGAGTGAGTGCCACTGCGACTGTCACAGTCACTTTCAAATTGTTCAACTTGCCAACTTGCTGCACCCCGTCGGCCCTTTCCAAAGTCAGACTTTGAAGCCTTAGGCTTACTGGTCAGAAGGGCACCTGCTTGTCAAAAGCATTTGCAGCCATCATGCTTATACATGCCATGTGTTCTTCATCATGATGCCGCAACTTTTTTGTCAAACGCATGCATGCACTTCATCATGTCATTGATTGTCATTGCATGTGCCACTGGGTCAACTTGCAGCATCAGTGCCCATTCAAATTGAACTTGACAAGCACCACTGAGCACTGCGGCAATGCTGACTGAGCACTGCTGACAGCTTTGCACCTCGAACAAGTCCGACTGAGTCCACTAGCACTCAGTCTGGCACGGCCCGGGTGACCTTGAAGGTACTAGTTAGTAATTGCACTGAAGGGGTCTGGCTCGCTTGCAGAGTCTGACGGTCATGACATCATGATGCACTCCAAGCCTTTTGTTGACCACTGCCATAGATGGATGGGAGAACTGGCATGTTAATGCGATGGCAATTCAAAGTGCCACGGTGACAGACCTTCGAAAATTTCATAGTATGACTCAGAGTCTGAATCAGGTTGTCAGCACTCCCTGGCAGGCTACAAAATGACGGTCCCCAAGGCCAGTTGCAGGAGATGGCGAGCTAGCTATTCTTAACCTGCCAAATATCTGTGCTTGATTGATTAGAGTGCACATTTGGCAGTACCCGTCCCTCATGTCACCCCGGGGCCCCCGCCCCCCCTGCTCCCTCAGTCAAGCAGACGACGAAATAGCGGCTACAACATGACGGGCCCTAGGACTGCAGGAGATGGCGAGCTAGCTATTGTTTCATTTCAGAATCACCTGTGCATGATGTAATGGCAGTGCTCCCCCCTCTCTCACCCCCACCCCCCTCTCCCAAGCAGACGACGAAATAGCGGGCCTCAATTGTCCCTCATGTCACCCCCCCCCCCCCCCCCCCTGCCTCCTCTCCCGAGCAGACGACGAAATAGCGGGCCTCAAGCAGCGGCTACAGGAGATGGTCAGCAAGGGGGCGGGGGAGGGGGACATTCTGGCGGCGATGGACGTGCTCAAGACCAAGTTTGCGGACTACGGGCGGGACAGGACGAGCGCCGCCATATTTCACCTCGACGAGTTGCAGGTGAACTTGGGAGGGGGTATGTATGTATATATGTGTATAGGCGAAGTTTGCGGACTACGGGCGGGACAGGACGAGCGCTGCCATATTCCATCTTGATGAGTTGCAGGTGAAGTTCGTAGGCGGGGATATGTACGCATGAATGTGAATTGGGAGGGTAGGGGGGGGGGGGGGGTACGTGTGGGTTGACCATATCCCATCTCGACGAGTTGCAGGTGAAGCTGGGCGGCAGGGGTATTTATGTATGTTCTTATGTACTTTTTATTAATTCTCGCTCAGGGCGCGAAAAAGCCCAGATGATTGGCATCTAGCTGTAAGGAATCTACATGTCGTATGACAGTCTGAAAGTGTCGCAACGACAACCACTCAAACGCCGCCGGTGTACTTTTATTATGTACTTCCTCTGTCCCATAAGTATGTTTCCCTTAAAGTCGCCTCAAAGCTAACTTTTGCTAATCACCCAATAAAAATGTGAAATTATGATCAACTGAAAGCCGACTCCGTCACCGTCCTGTACATACTCTCACATTTGAAAACGATTACATTCACGGACCGTTACAGACCGTTAAACCCCGCAAAACCGGTTTCGGGTCCTGATTTTGGCGGCAAAACCCTCAAACTGAAGATTTTGAAAATTTCGAAAACTTTGGTGAAGACACAGAGAGCTTGGCCATGCTCGCCACGACGCCTGAGAGGAGGCCTGTGAGCTCGTGGGGGAAAGAAATGCTAACAGCTGAGCGTATTTCATTATGCCACGAGTACGCAGTAGCCACTGTACGAGGAGCTAAGGCCCAGATTTGCCGAGCTTACAAAATCACCAGGCAGGGAGCACAGAAGCTTGTGGCCAAGTTCCGTGGCCAGGTGCGCAGCACGGGGACCATCGAGATGTCACGAGTCAAGAGAAAGGGTCGACCCTCTGGTCTTCACAAGGAGGGAGCGTGGGAGGGCGTGCTGGACAGCCTGCCTGTGTACAAGAGGAGGCACTATCGGAAGTGGGCGAAAGCAGCAGCCATACCCAAATCGACCTTACACCGCTGGGCCAAGGCGAAGCAGGTGCTGAGGCGTGCTAGATACATCAAGCCATTGCTAACCAAGAAGCACAAGCTGCACCGCATGGCCTTTGTGCTTAGACGCATAGATGCAACCACTCTCAGCTCACGCCACCAGCTGTTTGTCGACCATTTCGACATCGTCCACGGTGACGAAAAGTGGTTTGTGAAGCTTAAGGACGGCAGTCATGTGCTGGTAGCACCGGGAGAGGAGCTCCCCGACCCCCCCAAGGTGCAGCACAAGTCCCACATCCCTAAGGCCATGTTCATCGCCCTCACGGCGCGGCCCAATCCGGCTCGCAAATTTGACGGCAAAGTGGGCATTTACTCCTGCACTAAGATAGTGGAGGCGCAGCGCAACAGTAAGAACCACGCAGCCGGGGATTTGATGGAGGTGGATGTGTCAATCACTGCAGAGTATTATCGGGAGATGATGGAGGAGAGAATACTGCCAGGCATCATAGACGCCATGCCGTGGGCTGGTAAGGGGGGGCGCACGCTAGTCTACCAGCATGATGATGGCGCTACACCGCACACGGGGAAAGGCAATGATGAGTATTGGCCGCAGATGGTGGCGCGCAAGTTCCCTGGACGTAGCATCAAAGTTGTGACGCAGCCAGCGCAGTCCCCCGACCTCAATACGCTGGACTTCGGCTTTTTCAACTCGTTGGCCCATTTGGCTGATGACACAGACCCAGAGAGCCTTTGTGAGTTGTTGGATGCCGTAGAGCAGTGCTACTGGGATTATGACTCGGATACGCTGGAGAGGGTGTGGTAAGCGCAGTTCAACGTGTACAATTGCATCCTTGAAGCTAGGGGTGACAACAACTTCAAGTTGCCACATACGGGGGTGCGCAAGCGGCAGCGTGCTGGTGAACTGCCCGTGCAGGTGGCCGTAAATCGGCGCGATTATTTGGCGTGTACGCAATTGGCCGCCGCGTAAGCAGATTGAGGAGTTGAGAACCCAGATTTTGACACACGACGGACCTGGACATAATAAACAAGTTTGCATATGACTCTGGATTTTGATTCGAGTGATTTCATGTTTGTCTGCTATGTTTGTACAATGGGAAACATACATATGGGACAGAGGAAGTATGTAGATAAAGTTTATGGACGGGACAAGACGAGCGCTGCCATATTTCATCTCGACGAGTTGCAGGTGAAGTTCGTAGGCGGGGATATGTACCTATGTATGTAGACAAGTTTTCTGGGCTATGGAACAGGACCAGTGCTGCCATCATCCAACTCGACGAGTTGCAGGTGAAGTTGGGAGGAGGGGGTATGTACGCATGTATGTGGTTTGGGAGGGGGGAGGGGGGGGGGGGGGGGGTATGTACCCATGTAGGTAGACCATTATTTATCTCGACGAGTTGCAGGTGAAGTTGTGAGGCGGGTGTACGTACTACACATGCAGGTAGGGGGGGGGGGGGAGCGCATGTATGTGGCTTTGCTTCAAAAGTGTAATGTGTGGGAGGTTGCGATCAACACACAGGTCGAAGCGCTGTTAATTTCCATCTCGATGAGTTGTGTACAGTGGGGGCTGGGGTATGTATGTTGGCAGCAACAGCAGTGCTCTGTCCCACTGGAGCTTAGGACATTCAGCAAAGGGATCAGGGTACAGCAGGCGACTGCATCTTGAAGGCTCTAACCCTATCTCTTGCTTCAGCCGGTGGAAGTTTGCGCCTGCGCTGTGTCGAACAATTCCTTGGGGTGTGGATTATGGTTAGGGTTAGGATTAGGGTTAGTCAAAGCTTTGCTGAACTGTTGCAGCACGCCAGGAGCAGCGGTGGATGGCAGGGCTAGGCGTATGTATGTACGTGAACCTGCAGTCCAGGCACTGCGCTGTGCTTCTGCACAGTGACTGGCGTGCGTTTTCACACTGAGGATGCACTTGTGATTGCTTCAGCCGGGGCGTAGGGTCGTAGTTACTTAGGGCTAGGGCTTGGCATTGCTCCGCGTGCCGTCATCTGACGCACTGCTGTAGGGTGACGACGAGTTGCAGGTGCGTCAGGGGCTGGGGTATGTATGTGGGCACTTGCGGTCATCTCACTCATTTACGATGCTTTAACAGTTGGGCTACGGTTTGGCATGCCAAAGTGTGTTCGTTCGTTCCTGCTGCGCGCGGTCGTGGTGTAACTGATGAACTGACAGGCTGGGGTCATCGCCCACCATCCGCAGTCTTGCGCTGCCCTACTAAATTGGCGTACTGTGCTGTACTCACATTGACCCTGGGACCTTGCCCAGTGGTGCAGCCATGTACTGTGCATCGCGGGCACCTTGCCGCAAAATGCGACCATGCAGACTCGTCGACTTTGTGACCACTGCAATAAGCAAATGCTTACACAACTAGGTTTTGGCCTGCGTGACTTTCAGGCTGTGCATTCATATGCTGGCATCCCGCCTCCGAGTATATATCGTGACGTCTCGAGTACTCACTGGTCAAGTGCGGGCAAACACGCAGTGCAAAAGCCATGAGCACCACGCGGCACTATGCACTGCAAGTGCAGCGGGCAAATGGTGCAACTTCTGAGTTATGGATGCAGACATCAGGTCGTAGAGTTGAAGTAAATTTAACCCTAAATTAGGTATAACCTTAATCTAACCCTAACCCTAAGCCTCAGATTTGCTGCTGTGCCTGCTGATGTCCACTGCCCGATGCACTGACGAGCTATTCCCTTTCGTGTCTGCTATACCCGGCACACATTCTTTGAAGCGGTCCTGCGCAGAGCACTGAGTTCAAAAATGAAGTTCACAGTTGAGGTCTCTGACATGCTGTTCGCTCCTTTGTCTGCTGTGCCTGTTACGATTCCTCGCAGCGGCTTCGAGTTGCAGGTTCACATGCCAAGTTGTGGAGTTGTCCAACGAATCCTAGCCCGACCTAACCCTACCCTTAACCTAACTCCAACCCGAAGTCATAGGTTCCGTGCTGATGTCCGCTGCTCAAAGTTCAACACTTGAGGTTACTGACAAGCTATTTCCTTTCGTGTCTGCTATGCCTGGTGCCCGTTCCTCGCAGCGTCTTCTGATGCCCACCACCACTACGCGGACGTGCATGCACGCCCTCCTCACTAAGGTGCGCACTCTCTCCCCCACATACTTCGAAGTATATTGTTAGTGCGTAGCATTGTGTGTGTCAGTGCTCCACAGATGTGTGCTTCCATGTCATCAGTGCTCGGCAGCGCGTCAGTGCTCGGGGCACCAGTGCCCCTCAGTGTGTGTGCCTCAATGCTCAGCGCATCTGTGCTCCGCAGCTGTGATAACATCATCAGCGCTCATAATATACCAGGGTGCTGAGAGCGCTGATTATTGGGGTCATCCTCATTCTTGACCAGATGATACAGCAAAGCAGCCTGGAGTCTATGTTCTTGAGCAATAGAGCTGCTGAGCTGCTAGTGACATCAAAGTGCAACCAACTTGCAGGGCAAACATCAGTGGGGCAAACAAAGACACACCTGTGTAGACATGACTGAAGAAGGAGAGTGAGCCCAATGGATATGGCTCAGCTCCAGAGGTCTTGCTGTCTCCCAGCCAGGATGGCCTCTTGTTGCTTGCCTTGTAGGTGCCTCGAGCACTTGTTGTTGAAGCAAAAAAAAGCCGTCCTCCTAGTTGCTGGCACAGGGCTTGAAGTTGAAGTACCGGTCCAGAGAACGGTCTCCCCCTTCCAGAGCTCCTGGCATTTCATGCTACTTGTAGCATAAAACAGAGAACTTGTATCATCCCTCTTCTTTGAAAGGGCCGCCGTCCGCGGCGCCCACTAGACTGGTGCGCGGAAGTCGACGTTTTATGATACTTGATATTCAGCAATCCGCCTGCTCTGTCGCATCATAGCCAGGTTCTTGTCTTGTCTAGGTTTAGGGTGCGTCACCGTTCACCGTTCCTTCACGCCAAGCGCGTGAGCTCAACACGGCTTCAGGGTCAACACCGATGCTTCACCGCTCCTTCGCACCACGCGTGCGAGTTCAACGCGATTCAACATTTGCGCAGGCGTTTCTGGGGTCTAGTATCCCCGGTCTCGTGACTTGCAGCTGGCAAATCAATTTGTATGTCGGCCTTGAGCGGCTCCTCGGCGAGCTCGCGTGCCAGCATGAGGTTCCAAGATGAAGGTTCAGCTCGAGCGTCATCACGGTAATATTCGGCTCTGAGCTTCAAACGCTTCTCTAGAGGCTTTTGTCCTCGCGTGTTGGGGAACTCCACATCAAAAGTGAATTCTCCACAATCGCGCTTGGCGGACACAAGCCTAAGCAAGACGCCGCGGCTCCATCCGGAAGGGAACCGGTAGCGGAGAACTTGGCCAACGTAGAGTGGTCCAAAGTCAGTTGGCAAGCATGGACTCACAGTCACTCTTACATTAGCAGGCGGGTCAGCCGTAAGGCTGGAGTCAAAGGTAGGTTCTGGCTCGTTGCGCTGACGCGCTAACCTACGCAGTCTGTCGCGTACGCCTTCGGCCATGAGCTTAGCAGCCCGTACCTGAGAAGACGTTAAGTCCTCCCACGTGCCATCAGAGTAGCGTACACGCCAGCGGGACAGCGCGAAGTCACGTACCTGGCCCCACAAGTAGTCAGTCGAGTTCGGCACATCGTTGACTTGCCGGACCACTTGCGTGCCGCAAGGGTATCGCAGCAATGCAGCATCTTTGGACAGCGTACAATCTTCGCGAGGAAGGTGACGTTCAGCGTATGGGGGAACGTTACCTTGGTGCTTGAGCTCATACAAAGCATGAAAAGTGTCCAGTACCCATGGTGGTATGAACACCAGTTCTACAAGCTCTTTCTCGCGCACCCACTCTGAAGTAGTGCCGTCGCGCGCCAGCCACTTGTATGACCAGCCGCCGTCCTCGTCAGCTCTGCGGTCCAGTATCTGGCACAATTGCTGGTCAGGGTCCAGCTCTTGCAGTTGCGCGGAGTCCAGGAGGGCATGTACTCCCTCAATGTCAAGTCGCGCGGGTCTGGGGTGATATGGCTTCATGTTTTCAACATGCGCGGTGGTCTCGCGTATGCGCGTGCCCATGAGTTGGCATTGAAAAGAAAGCCCTGAGTCACCGTACGGAGCTACTAGCTTCCAGGGGCCAGTGAAATGCTCCTCAATGGCACTTGCGCGGCCGCGTGAAGGTAGTTTCTTGATCCACACATAGTCACCGACCTCCAAGTGTACAGTGCGTTGGATTTGGTCATTGCGAGCTTGAATGCGCTCAGCACGTTGCTGCAGCGCCTCGCCAACCGCCTCCTCAGCAAGTTTAAGATTTTCTTGCAGACGCTTTACCTCAGCATGTAGGTCTTGTGGACTTGCAGCCTCAGAGGTCAAAGCGTCAAGAGGGAAGCGTGCTTCGCGACCATAAACACAGAAGAATGGGGTCAGACCCGTCTCCTCCCTAGGCGTGTTCCTGAGCGCAAATTGCACGGCATCAAGGTATACATGCCAGCGTGCCTGGTAGCGAGAACAGAGTCTAGCAAGCGCTCGCTTGACGCGCCCATTCATGTTCTCAACGACGCCGTTAGACTGGGGGTGATATGCGCTGGTTTCAATCTTGTGCACTTTAAAGAAGGTGCAGAGCGTGGTTATCAGCGCACTCATGAATTCTGCGGCCCTGTCAGACATCAGCTCTTCCACAAGCGCGCCGCACTCAAAGAGCACTCTTGCCAGTAGGGGTGCGGCCTCAGCTGCTGATCGTGTCTTTACGGGGAAAAGCCAACAGTAGCCTGACCTAGCTTCGGTGATGATGAGCAAGTATCGATGCCCTTCTGAGGAAAGGACGCCGACTTCGGTGTAGTCCACATGCAAGCGTTGCCACATGTGTGTAGATGGCATCAGTGCTTGCTTGTACCTGGCAGTGGACTGCGGTTTGGTTTGTTGACAAGGGACGCATGAGCGTACGTAGTCTCGGACGTCAGCGCCTAACCCTCTCCAATACATGCGTTCCAGCACCTTTGCGTGCGTGGCAGCAGTCGAGGGGTGTTGAGCACTGCCATCATCATGGCAAAGACGGAGCACAAGTGGCTTCAAAGCGTCGGGGACCACCCACTGAGTAATTAAGGTGCCCTTCTTTGACCGACTTGCCATGAAGTGCACGAGTAAACCGTCAGGTTCAACTGTGAAAAACTCTTGGTTCTGGCTGACAAATTTGGCAAGGCTAGGGTCAGGGGTCTGGCCTTGTGTTTCCAGATAGTGCTTCACAGATGAACAGAAATGGTCACTTTCCTGCCAACGCACAAAGTTTTTGCGTTCCAGCATAGCAGGTGAAGACTCTAGGCGTGAGTCAGACTCTCCAGTCTGGGTTGACATATTGTCATCTGAAGTATCTGCTTCAGCGTCTTCAGCTCCAAGGGCAAGGTCAGTGATTTCGCTAGTTTCGGTTGGAGCAGTTGCATCTCCAAGCGGCGAGAGTATCGCAGCGCAGCTGTCCCAAATGTGCTCAGAATACGAGCCCAATTTCATGCTGCAAAGCATGGAAACGAGGGGAGTGTTTTCTAGTTCTGGTTCACCTCCCTCTTCTTTGAAAAGCGCGGTGTGCACGCACGCGCTCTCGTGCATGGTATCACTGAGGTCATGTACCTCCTGAGGTGTCAATGTACCCATGCAGTTGCTCAGTTTTGTAGATATTTGTGCAAGTTTGTTAAATTTAAAAGCCGTGCCTCCCGGGCATGCCGTATAAGCACCTATGCGGCCTAGAAATGCTGGTGAGTCTTGCAGTTGTTCATCCTCAAAACGTACCCCAGACGGAGGTGCAGGTCCAGCATCGGTGCAGTCGGGCCACTGCTCGTCAGTGTGCTCGTACTGCCTAGGTCCGATGATCTCCGTCATCTGAGGCATGCGTGAAGGGCAGTCTGCATTGCCATTGTCTTTGCCAGGCCTGTGTACGACCATGATGTCGTATTCCTGGAGACGCATGGCCCAATGTAGCAGCTTGCTATTGTGATTGTTCAAGGTCAAGAGCCAGCGAAGCGCAGACGCGTCGGTTACGACGGTTACAGGTCTGCCCCAAATGTAACCGCGGAAGTTGTTCAAAGCTAGCACTACAGCCAGACACTCTAGTGCAGTAGCACCAAGTTTTGCGTCCTGCACTGAGTTAATCTTGCTGAAAAATGCCACAACTACCTCTCTGGCAGGTTTGCCGTCAACTGTGTTGACACGGCGCGTGCTGGCCCAGGGGAAGTCCTTGTGCCGTTCACGTAATTTGTCTAGTGGCACGAATTGAGATAGAACACCAGCAACGGCTAGCTTGCTTGCGTCTGTATGTACTATAAAAGGTAGGTCAAAGTCTGGGTGCATGATCACAGGAGCGTTTGACATGGCGTGCTTGAGTTTGGCCAGCGCCTCTTGGCGGCGTTTGGTCCACGACATGTCAGCGCCATCACGCGTACACTCGACTAGGGGAGCTGCAATATGCGCGAACCGATGTATGTAGCGCCTATAGTAATTGAAGCACCCCATGAGGACTTGCATTAGCCGTTTATCTACCTTGCCGTCCTTGCCTACGGGTGGCATCATGTCGACCATGGCTTTTACTTTGTCCTCACATGGCTTGATTCCATACTTGCCCACCTTGTGGCCTAGGTATGTAACTTCTTCGGCAAAGAGTTGGCACTTGTGTCTAGACACACTCATGCCGTACTCTTCCACGCGTCGAAGTACATCGTCCAAGTGAGCTATATGGTCTTCTAAATTCTTGCTGTGTACGAGCACATCATCAACGTACACGCACGCATGCGTTTGCCTGGCTGAGCCTAGGAGCTCATGCATGCATCTGGTGAATATGCTTGGCAGGCACACCAACCCAAACGGCGCGACCTTGTACTCTCAGAGTGAGCCATCAGGTGCCCGGAATGCCGTCTTGCAGGTTGATTCTCTAGTCATAGGTATTTGCCTGTAACCAGAAGCAAAGTCTAGTGCCGAGAATATGCGTGAGCCCGAGCATTTCTGAACCAAGTCGTCCATATTGCCAAGCCCATACTCATCACGGCGTGTAACTCTGTTGAGCGGCCTATAGTCAACGCAGAAACGGACCTTGTCCTTCTGAGTCACCAGCACTGGATTGCTAGCCCAAGGACCATTGGCAGGTCTGATCTGTCCGCGTTTGCGCTCATTTTCAATGGCTTCAAATATGATTTTAGCTTCGCGTTCAGCCCACCTGCGTGCCCTGTCGGCGATGGGCGCTGCGTCGCCTGTGTCAATGTCCACGTCAAAACGGTCCGTCACCTTGGGGTTCTTGGGGTCCTTGGCAAAGGCGCCTCGTCGCCGGCGAAGCACCTCCATGGCGCGGTCATAATAGGTGACGCCGTGTTGATCGCGTTGCTTGAGGATGTTGAAGATCTCCCCGTTCTTGTCACACAGCACTTCACGTAGCTCCTCGTCTGTGCAAGTTCCCAGCGAGGCATTGTGCTCCTCTGCCACCTTGTGTCTGAATGCGGCTCGTTCCGCCTCAGCGCGCATGGCAGGGTCTGGTCTTGGCGAGTCGTGTTCTGGCACACACGAGGGGTCTGGCTGCTGCACAGGTCTTGATCTGTTTACAGCAGGTGTATCTGGTGCGTTTTGCCCAAGGTGTCTCAACGCAATTCTTGTCAAGTTAGTCACAAGCTCCTCTTTGCCAATGTCTAGGCTGCAGATCATGCCAGGGGCCTCAATGACGCCCAGCACTGCACCTCTAGGCACAAACACTGGCGCAGTGGAAGTGTTCTCGACTAACATCCCTAGTGGCTTGTTAGGTGCTACAAAGTCCACCGTATCCATGAGAACGGCACCTCTGGTGGCCAGCCTGTTTGTCATCACTGACGCCTCTGGCGCGTCAGGGGTGAGTAGCACTTCAACAGGGCCTGTGCACTGTACTGGTGGATGTGACACTACTTCAATGGTTTTAGCGGTGTCAGCTTTAAGCACCTGGTCACACGTTGTACGCAGCAAATAAGTGCGACTAGGCAAAGTGGGCCTCTGAGAAGACTTGGCTCTTGTAACACCCACCTTGATCGTGTTGGCAGCTGGGGGGTCTAGAGTCCCCAACTTAGCTTGTTCATGCATGGTAACGGCAGGTCCAGCGGATCCAGCGGGGTGGAATCGCATGCCATGTTCATAGGTGATGGACGAGCCAAATTTGCCAAAGAAATGTGACCCCAAGATTGCCTCGTAAGGCAGGTCCACCACGTAAAAAGCGTGTGTGAATATGGTGTCTTTGAAGCGCACCTGGGCGTGCACTACACCTGAAATTGGCACAGACTTCTTGGCGTCTGCAAGTTCAACCGTGGTAAAATCACCCTCGGAGAGCGGGCAAATTGAACCCGGCGGCAACTGGTGTGCGCGTTCTGTGTTAATGAATTCGGCCTCGGCGCCGTTATCCACTAGCGCGTCAAGTACCAGTTCTTGTATGCCGTTACCAACTTGTGTGCGTATTGGCATGTGCACAAAGCCATTCTTCTTAGGTCTGCCGACTGCACGTGCCCTATGTAGAATCTTGGGAGGCTTGTCACGTGCTATGCGTCTGGGTTGAGCCTTGAAAACATCGGTAGCAATGCTACTAGCACTAGGCTGCTGAGCATCTGCATCACTGTCAGTGTCGCTCATTTCTCGCATTGCAACAGCACGTGGCGTCTCGACATGCGGCGCATGAGAAGCATGAGGAGTCAAAGGCTCTTCCTCATCTTCACCGTACGTCCAAGGCGTCTGCGAAACCGGTGCATCACTTCCAGGCCCAAATGATGCAAGTATGGCTTGGCCTACATTGCGTGTAAAACGCTGGAAGTTCCGCACGCAAGCACTAGCTAGGCGCAGTATTGCAGGCCGATCAGGACCGGAGTCTACCATCCATTCTGGCGGGGGAGAAGTGCGATCATGCACTACAACCTCACCTGGTAAGACGCCAGTAGCATCGCGAGGGCTTGGCCATTCCTCCGGCAAGGCAGCAACCGCGTGCAAGGCAAGCATGAGCGCTGACACGCAATTGGGTTGCACTAAGTTTGCAGCCCAGCGCTTCATCTGAGTGACAGTCCCGGAAGGATGTGGCTCAAAGTAGCCCAGCAAGTTCATGACCTGATCAACAGTCAAGACAAGGGCCTTATTAACTGGTCCTGCGTCTTTCTCACGTGGCTGATAAGACGAGGAGGGGCCCCGCCCAGGCTGGCGAGTAACAGGGCTAGGGAGCGGCATGTCAGTAGACAGCACGCCTTGCGTCGTGGGTTGCCTCGGGTCCCAATAAAACGTGTCATGGGAGCAACCAAGATGTTCACGGACCGTACGTGGCTTGCTGGTGCGAAAGCGCTCATTGAGAATTGCATTCAAGCGTGCAAATCGTTCAGGCAACCGAGCAGCATTTGCAGCTGACACAGTATAGACGCGCTCACGTGAAGATGCACCATTAACGTCGGTCCCACGAAACTGCACCTCATAGGTGGAGTACCCCTTTGTACCCACGACGCGGCAGAAGTCACGCCATGAGCTTGATAGGAGCATCCTAGGCACGTTTTCGTTGATGACTAGAGCTGGCAGGCAATCGGCAGCAATCTCTGCAACATGTACAAGCGTGCGTGCTGCATCGCCTTCAATCCCCATTCCCGCAGGGGAAAACTCAACACAAGAAGATGTATTCCAAATCGCGTCTGGCTTGAGGTGCTTGAGCCTCTCGCGAACTTGGGGGCTAGATACATCTGCACATATGACCTCGGTGTCAGGGAAGAGTTTGCTGTACTCCTCACATGTACGCTTGCAGTTGTCTACCGCTAAGACCACCTGCACGTCAACGTCTGCTGCACGTGCGAACTCCTGCAACCCCCTATGTACACCCCCTATTCCACAGCACAACTCTGCCACCCGCAGCCGCCTTCTGTCCGAACGCCCCGCGTCGGCATCAGACGCCTCCTTAGTCTGCGGATATGACACGGGCGAAGTGGTGGAAGTAGGTGCAACGCATCTGGGGTCAGAGTCAGAAACGTCGGTCTTACCTGGCTGCGGAGTGGCAACATCATGAGTGACATCTCGCGCTGCAAGCGGCGCGCAACTGGTCGTGTCACTGGTGCCCAGAACAGTCAAAGGTGCGCTAGTGTCAAGTGCGCATACTGCTGGAGCGTCACTGGCATCTGGAGCAGTCAATGGTGCGCTGGTGTCAAGTGCGCGTACTGCTGGCTCACTATGCGCATACAAGAACGTGGCTAACATGCAAGTGCCAACGGTCTTGTCAAGCATGCGTGTAGTGACTTGTGTGCCGGCCTCAGTCGCCGCTGGTTGCACATCTAGCGCTTCTAGCACATCTTGCGTGGAGCTAGTGCAATGACCGCTGTGCCCAAGTTGCACTGGCGCGTCAACATCTATGAGTGCACTAGGCAAGGTGTGGAAAGCGGTGAGCGAACACTCACTTGTCTTGGCGCGCTTGGCGCGCAGCTCGTCGCGGCGCTTCTCCAGCTTGTCGTGGGGCCTCTTGGCGGCCTTCAGGCGCTCGATGCGGTGCTCGTACCATTCCGGGCACTCTTGGCAGTGCTCCCGGAGCTTGTTCTCTCCACCAAAGTGCTTGTGGCACCCGAAGCACTCGTCGCTGCTGGAAGCCCTGGCCTTGTCGCTCTTGGGCTTGGCCGGCTGCTTGGCAGGCTTGGCGGGAGCCATCGCCGCAGCCCTAGGGTGGCCCTCGTCCGAAGTGTCCATAGCGGCGCTGCCGCGCATGGCGCTAGTCTTGGCCTTGGCGCCCTCGTTGACGATAGCGAGCGCCATGCCCTGCCGCTCAGCTGCCTCTTTGAGGTTGCGCTTGAAGTCTGCGAGCTGTTGGGGACGCATGGCTTTGTAAAAGTCCTCGGTGCGGTCGACCATGGCGTTCCAGTCTTCAAGTATAAGGCGCTCCTTGCGGAAGTCTTGGCGAAGGGGCTGCGTCATGCGGTTGGAGAAGTGCGTCTTGAGCATGGTGACGTCGACGACCGCGCCCTCGGGTCCGGCGCGCTCCGCAGCATGGAGTAGCTCGTCGGCAAACTGGCGTGGCGTCCAGTCTGGCTGCCAGACGAGGTCAGTGATCTCCATCATCGCCTCGGCGCGGTGAGCTGCGTTGTCGAAGCGCTTGGCGATCGCCGCCCAAAGCTCCTCGTAGTTCATGGAACCGCAGCCCTGAACGCGCTCCAGCCCCGTAACAGGGTCCTTGTGCGCGATGATGAGCTGGTCTTGCTGATCCGCGGTCAGGCAACGGCGCAGAGCGAAGTCCCACTTGTCGTAGGGGACACTGTTGTAGTGGGCCGCCTGCTCGAAATGGCGGCGCGTCGTCTCGGTTGCGCCGGGGCGGAAGGGAATGGGGAGCGCCGTAGGGTTGAAGAACTTCTGCCAGCTCACGTCTTCATGGTGGCTAGAGCTCGCAGTGGCGGCAGCTGCAGGCGCGGCGAGTGGCGCTGCGCCCTCGAACGGCGCGCGCGCGGGGTTGATGACGTTGGCGAAAAGGCCGCTACTGCTAGTAGGCGCGGGGGCATAGCTGTGGCTAGCGGTGGGCGCGAGTAGGTCCGTCCCGGGATAGCCCACGGGCATTGCGCGAAGCTGCTCCTCTTGGGTGCGCTGGGCAGCTTCGGTGAAGAGCGTCGGCGCGGTGAAGTTGACAAAGTGCGCCAGCGCCGCCGGTCCGGCGCGGCGCGCCGCATCAAAGTAATCTCGAATGCGGCGGTACCGCTCGACGCGGTCCGCGTGACGCCGCAGGTCCGATGCGCGCAGGGCGCGGCGGTGACGCTCCGCCTCGATGCGCGAGCGCCAGTCGGCGTCAGCTTCGGCCTCGATGGCTAGCTGCAGGGGCGTGGCGTGGGCAGTAGGCAGAGGACGCCGCTCGCGCTCCTCGTACAGCTCCTTGATCTTGGCGTCCGCGGCTAGAGTGTCGCGCTTGGCTTTGTCACGAGCAGCGTCATCTTGGGTAATGCGCTGGCCAAGCTCGACCTCGATGCCGCGGGCGACGCGCTCAACGTCGTCAGAAGAGGTCGGGGGGACGGCGGCGGCGCGTGGAGTTGCAGCGGGTGCGGCGCTGAAGAGGATGGCTGGGTCGAGGCTAGCAGTGGTGCTAGTAGCTGGACGCACCGAAGCGCTCACCGCGCTCTGCAGCACGGCGCAGAGCCTCGTCGCTAATAGCGGGGAGAGCGGCGCGAAG
>JAFCMP010000243.1:0-5000 GCA_017506865.1 Tribonema minus
CTCCTACTTCAATGTGAAGTTGAAGTCCTTGAGGAAAAGTGAAGTTTCATACATCACCTTCACCTGTGGGCGAAGACTGCATGCACCCTAACTTCACCTCCACATTCAATTTCATGGTGAACTGTTGAAACACATCTACTTCAAGTGAAGTTGAAGTCATGAAGGTAAAGTGGAGTTGCACATGGCAAACCTTAACTGGGGGCAGTCGATGTGCACCGTACTTCACCCTCCCCGACCTCAACTTCATGTTGAACTAAGGCCTGCAATGGTTTTTGATGTACTTCAAGGTGAAGTTGAAGTTGTGATGGGGAAGTTAAGTTCACATATGACAAACTCAAACTCGGGGCTGTCGATGTGCACCTCGACTTCTCCTCCATGACTTCAACTTCATGTTGAACTAGGCCTGTGAACGGTTTTTGCTGTACTTCAAGGTGAAGTTGAAGTTGTGGCGGGGAAGTCAAGGTGCATGCGGCACACTTGAAGTAGGATAATCGATGTGCAGCCTTACTTCCCCCTCCAAAACTTCAACTTCGGTTGAACTAAGCCCTGTGAACGGTTTTTGCTGTACTTCAACATGAAGTTGAAGTTGTGACGGGGAAGTCGAGGTGCATGCGGCACAATTGAACTTAGCAGCAGTCGATGTGCAGCCTGACTTCTCCTCCACACACTTCAAATTCATGTTGAACTAGGCCTATGAACGGTTTTAGCTGTACTTCAACATGAAGTTGAAGTTGGGGCGGGGAAGTCAGGTTGCGTCCGGCATGGTTTCTTTCACCTGGACCGTTCTATATGCACCGCGACTTCCCCGTCACGACTTCAAATTCATGACGAACTGAGCCTATCAAGGGTTCCGAAGGGGACCCCCCCAACTTCAAGGTGAAGTTGAAGTCGTGGACATGAAGTGAAGCTGCGTACGGCTTCCTCTCACTCCGGGGTGCATGCTAGCTACAGACCATATGGAACCAGACCTCATCTCACCACCAACCCCAGGAACCTGGGCTTTCCCGCAGTGCTGAACCAGGATGGTGGGTCATGGGAACGCTGAAGTCGGTTCAGGGATCAGCTCCGGTGGTAGGTACAGACCACCGGGGAGTCAGAAACCCGGAACAAAAGCGGTAGGCTCCTTACTTGAAGTATGGTTGTGTGATAGGAAACTTCACTTCACGTACCCAACTTCAACTTCGCCGCGAGACGGGCCTGGGAAGGGTTTTTCGCGAACTTCAACATGAAAATGAAGTTGGGTAGGGAAAGTTAAGGTGCGTGCGGCTTCCTCTAACTCAGGGCAGTCGATGTGTCACTCGACTTCCCCGCCCCAACTTCAACATCATGTTGAAGTGGGCCCTTGAGGGGATCAGCACGCGGAACCCCCCCAACTTCAAGGTGAAGTTCAAGTCGTAGACGAAAACGAAACCTGCTTCCGGCATACTGCAACTCGGGGCAATCGATGTGCAGCTCGACTTCCCCGCCACAACTTCAACTTCATGTCGAACTGGGCCTGTCAACGGTTTGATCCGTACTTCAATATGAATTTGAAGTTTTGATGGGGAAGTCGAGTTCTATATGACAAACTCAAACTCGGGGCAGTCGATGTGCAGCCTGACTTCTCATCGAAAACTTCAACTTCATGTTAACTTGGCCTGTATACGGTTTTACCTGTACTTCAAGGTGAAGTTGAAGTTTTGAAGGGGAAGTCAAGGTGCATGCGGCACACTTGAAGTAGGATAAATCGATGTGCAGCCTTACTTCCCCGCCATAACTTCAAATTCATGTTGAACTAGGCCTAACTAGGCCTGTGAACGGTTTTTGCCATACTTGAAGGTGAAGTCGAAGTTGTGACGGGGAAGTCGAGGTGCATGCGGCACAATTGAACTTAGAGCAGTCGATGTGCAGCCTGACTTCCCCTCCACAACAAGTGCGTGGATGTAGATTGAAGTTGCATACATTTTACTTCAACTTTAAAAATACCGTATGCAACTGAACTTCGCCTTCTGAACTTCAAGTTTATGATGAACTGTCAACACACCTCCTACTTCAATGTGAAGTTGAAGTCCTTGAGGAAAAGTGAAGTTTCATACATCACACTTCACCTGTGCGAAGACTGCATGCACCCTAACTTCACCTCCACAACTTCAATTTCATGGTGAACTGTTGAAACACATCTACTTCAAGGTGAAGTTGAAGTCATGAAGGTAAAGTGGAGTTGCACATGGCAAACCTTAACTGGGGGCAGTCGATGTGCACCGTAACTTCACCTCCCCGACCTCAACTTCATGTTGAACTAAGCCTGCAAATGGTTTTTGATGTACTTCAAGGTGAAGTTGAAGTTGTGGCGGGGAAGTTAAGTTGCACATGGCAAACTTCAACTGGGGGCTGTCGATGTGCACCTCGACTTCTCCTCCATGACTTCAACTTCATGTTGAACTAGGCCTGTGAACGGTTTTTGCTGTACTTCAAGGTGAAGTTGAAGTTGTGGCGGGGAAGTCAAGGTGCATGCGGCACGCTTGAAGTAGTAGCAGTCGATGTGCAGCCTGACTTCTCCTCCAAAACTTCAACTTCGTGTTGAACTAAGCCTGTGAACGGTTTTAGCTGTACTTCAACATGAAGTTGAAGTTGGGGCGGGGAAGTCAAAGTGCATGCGGCACACTTGAAATAGGAGCAGTCGATGTGAAGCCTGACTTCTCCTCCAACACTTCAAATTCATGTTGAACTAAGCCTATGAACGGTTTTAGCTGTACTTCAACATGAAGTTGAAGTTGGGGCGGGGAAGTCAGGTTGCGTCCGGCATGGTTTCACCCGGACCGTTCTATATGCACCGCGACTTCCCCGTCACGACTTCAAATTCATGACGAACTGAGCCTATCAAGGGGTTCCGAAGGGGACCCCCCCAACTTCAAGGTGAAGTTGAAGTCGTGGACATGAAGTGAAGCTGCGTACGGCTCCCTCTCACTCAGGGCTGCATGCTAGCTACAGACCATATGGAACCACGACCTCATCTTCACCTCCAACCCCAGGAACCTGGCTTTCTCACAGTGGTGAACCAGGATGGTGGGTCATGGGAACGCTCAAGTCGGTTCAGGGATCAGCTCCGGTGGTAGGTACAGACCACCGGGGAGTCAGAAACCCGGAACAAAAGCGGTAGGCACCTTACTTGAAGTATGGTTGTATGATAGGCAACTTCACTTTACGTACCCAACTTCAACTTCGCCGCGAGACGGGCCTGGGAAGGGTTTTTCGAGAACTTCAACCTGAAGTTGAAGTTAGGTAGGCAAAGTCAAGGTGCGTGCGGCTTCCTCTAACTCAGGGCAGTCGATATGTCACTCGACTTCCCCGCCCCGACTTCAACTTCTTGTTGAAGTGGGCCCTTGAAGGGATCAGCACGCGGACCCCCCCTAACTTCAAGGTGAAGTTGAAGTCGTAGTCGAAAACGAAACCTGCTTCCGGCATACTGCTACTCGGGGCAGTCGATGTGCAGCTCGACTTCCCCGCCACAACTTCAACTTCATGTCGAACTGGGCCTGTCAACGGTTTGATCCGTACTTCAATATGAATTTGAAGTTTTGATGGGGAAGTCGAGTTCTATATGACAAACTCAAACTCGGGGCAGTCGATGTGCAGCCTGACTTCTCATCGAAAACTTCAACTTCATGTTGAACTTGGCCTGTATACGGTTTTACCTGTACTTCAAGGTGAAGTTGAAGTTTTGAAGGGGAAGTCAAGGTGCATGCGGCACACTTGAAGTAGGATAAATCGATGTGCAGCCTTACTTCCCCGCCATAACTTCAAATTCATGTTGAACTAGGCCTAACTAGGCCTGTGAACGGTTTTTGCCATACTTGAAGGTGAAGTCGAAGTTGTGACGGGGAAGTCGAGGTGCATGCGGCACAATTGAACTTAGAGCAGTCGATGTGCAGCCTGACTTCCCCTCCACAACCTCAACTTCATGTTGAAGTAGGCCTATGAACGGTTTTCGCTGTACTTCAACATAAAGTTGAAGTTGGGGCGGGGAAGTCAGGTTGCGTCCGGCATGCTTTCACCTGGACCGTTCTATATGCACCGCGACTTCCCCGTCACGACTTCAAAGTCATGACGAACTGAGCCTATCAAGGGGTTCCGAAGGGGACCCCCCCAACTTCAAGGTGAAGTTGAAGTCGTGGACATGAAGTGAAGCTGCGTACGGCTTCCTCTCACTCCGGGGTGCATGCTAGCTACAGACCATATGGAACCAGGACCTCATCTTCACCACGAACCTCAGGAACCTGGGCTTCCCGGCAGTGCTGAACCAGGATGGTGGGTCATGGGAACGCTGAAGTCGGTTCAGGGATCAGCTCCGGTGGTAGGTACAGACCACCGGGGAGTCAGAAACCCGGAACAAAAGCGGTAGGCTCCTTACTTGAAGTATGGTTGTGTGATAGGAAACTTCACTTCACGTACCCAACTTCAACTTCGCCGCGAGACGGGCCTGGGAAGGGTTTTTCGCGAACTTCAACATGAAAATGAAGTTGGGTAGGGAAAGTTAAGGTGCGTGCGGCTTCCTCTAACTCAGGGCAGTCGATGTGTCACTCGACTTCCCCGCCCCAACTTCAACATCATGTTGAAGTGGGCCCTTGAGGGGATCAGCACGCGGAACCCCCCCAACTTCAAGGTGAAGTTCAAGTCGTAGACGAAAACGAAACCTGCTTCCGGCATACTGCAACTCGGGGCAATCGATGTGCAGCTCGACTTCCCCGCCACAACTTCAACTTCATGTCGAACTGGGCCTTTAAACGGTTTCGAAGGTGGACCCCCCCAACTTCAAGGGTAAGTTGAAGTTGTGACGGGGAAGTCAACCTGCATCCGACATACTTCAACTCGGGGCAGTCGATCTTCCCCTCGACTTCTCCTCCTCAACTTCAACTTCATGTTGAACTACTGAAGCACCTATACTTCAAGGTGAAGTTGAAGTTGGGGAGGGGAAGTCCAGCTGCGTACGGCATACTTCAACTCGGGTCAATCGATATGCA
>JAFCMP010000243.1:15000-20000 GCA_017506865.1 Tribonema minus
AACACTTCAAATTCATGTTGAACTAAGCCTATGAACGGTTTTAGCTGTACTTCAACATGAAGTTGAAGTTGGGGCGGGGAAGTCAGGTTGCGTCCGGCATGGTTTCACCCGGACCGTTCTATATGCACCGCGACTTCCCCGTCACGACTTCAAATTCATGACGAACTGAGCCTATCAAGGGGTTCCGAAGGGGACCCCCCCAACTTCAAGGTGAAGTTGAAGTCGTGGACATGAAGTGAAGCTGCGTACGGCTCCCTCTCACTCAGGGCTGCATGCTAGCTACAGACCATATGGAACCACGACCTCATCTTCACCTCCAACCCCAGGAACCTGGCTTTCTCACAGTGGTGAACCAGGATGGTGGGTCATGGGAACGCTCAAGTCGGTTCAGGGATCAGCTCCGGTGGTAGGTACAGACCACCGGGGAGTCAGAAACCCGGAACAAAAGCGGTAGGCACCTTACTTGAAGTATGGTTGTATGATAGGCAACTTCACTTTACGTACCCAACTTCAACTTCGCCGCGAGACGGGCCTGGGAAGGGTTTTTCGAGAACTTCAACCTGAAGTTGAAGTTAGGTAGGCAAAGTCAAGGTGCGTGCGGCTTCCTCTAACTCAGGGCAGTCGATATGTCACTCGACTTCCCCGCCCCGACTTCAACTTCTTGTTGAAGTGGGCCCTTGAAGGGATCAGCACGCGGACCCCCCCTAACTTCAAGGTGAAGTTGAAGTCGTAGTCGAAAACGAAACCTGCTTCCGGCATACTGCTACTCGGGGCAGTCGATGTGCAGCTCGACTTCCCCGCCACAACTTCAACTTCATGTCGAACTGGGCCTGTCAACGGTTTGATCCGTACTTCAATATGAATTTGAAGTTTTGATGGGGAAGTCGAGTTCTATATGACAAACTCAAACTCGGGGCAGTCGATGTGCAGCCTGACTTCTCATCGAAAACTTCAACTTCATGTTGAACTTGGCCTGTATACGGTTTTACCTGTACTTCAAGGTGAAGTTGAAGTTTTGAAGGGGAAGTCAAGGTGCATGCGGCACACTTGAAGTAGGATAAATCGATGTGCAGCCTTACTTCCCCGCCATAACTTCAAATTCATGTTGAACTAGGCCTAACTAGGCCTGTGAACGGTTTTTGCCATACTTGAAGGTGAAGTCGAAGTTGTGACGGGGAAGTCGAGGTGCATGCGGCACAATTGAACTTAGAGCAGTCGATGTGCAGCCTGACTTCCCCTCCACAACCTCAACTTCATGTTGAAGTAGGCCTATGAACGGTTTTCGCTGTACTTCAACATAAAGTTGAAGTTGGGGCGGGGAAGTCAGGTTGCGTCCGGCATGCTTTCACCTGGACCGTTCTATATGCACCGCGACTTCCCCGTCACGACTTCAAAGTCATGACGAACTGAGCCTATCAAGGGGTTCCGAAGGGGACCCCCCCAACTTCAAGGTGAAGTTGAAGTCGTGGACATGAAGTGAAGCTGCGTACGGCTTCCTCTCACTCCGGGGTGCATGCTAGCTACAGACCATATGGAACCAGGACCTCATCTTCACCACGAACCTCAGGAACCTGGGCTTCCCGGCAGTGCTGAACCAGGATGGTGGGTCATGGGAACGCTGAAGTCGGTTCAGGGATCAGCTCCGGTGGTAGGTACAGACCACCGGGGAGTCAGAAACCCGGAACAAAAGCGGTAGGCTCCTTACTTGAAGTATGGTTGTGTGATAGGAAACTTCACTTCACGTACCCAACTTCAACTTCGCCGCGAGACGGGCCTGGGAAGGGTTTTTCGCGAACTTCAACATGAAAATGAAGTTGGGTAGGGAAAGTTAAGGTGCGTGCGGCTTCCTCTAACTCAGGGCAGTCGATGTGTCACTCGACTTCCCCGCCCCAACTTCAACATCATGTTGAAGTGGGCCCTTGAGGGGATCAGCACGCGGAACCCCCCCAACTTCAAGGTGAAGTTCAAGTCGTAGACGAAAACGAAACCTGCTTCCGGCATACTGCAACTCGGGGCAATCGATGTGCAGCTCGACTTCCCCGCCACAACTTCAACTTCATGTCGAACTGGGCCTGTCAACGGTTTGATCCGTACTTCAATATGAATTTGAAGTTTTGATGGGGAAGTCGAGTTCTATATGACAAACTCAAACTCGGGGCAGTCGATGTGCAGCCTGACTTCTCATCGAAAACTTCAACTTCATGTTGAACTTGGCCTGTATACGGTTTTACCTGTACTTCAAGGTGAAGTTGAAGTTTTGAAGGGGAAGTCAAGGTGCATGCGGCACACTTGAAGTAGGATAAATCGATGTGCAGCCTTACTTCCCCGCCATAACTTCAAATTCATGTTGAACTAGGCCTAACTAGGCCTGTGAACGGTTTTTGCCATACTTGAAGGTGAAGTCGAAGTTGTGACGGGGAAGTCGAGGTGCATGCGGCACAATTGAACTTAGAGCAGTCGATGTGCAGCCTGACTTCCCCTCCACAACAAGTGCGTGGATGTAGATTGAAGTTGCATACATTTTACTTCAACTTTAAAAATACCGTATGCAACTGAACTTCGCCTTCTGAACTTCAAGTTTATGATGAACTGTCAACACACCTCCTACTTCAATGTGAAGTTGAAGTCCTTGAGGAAAAGTGAAGTTTCATACATCACACTTCACCTGTGCGAAGACTGCATGCACCCTAACTTCACCTCCACAACTTCAATTTCATGGTGAACTGTTGAAACACATCTACTTCAAGGTGAAGTTGAAGTCATGAAGGTAAAGTGGAGTTGCACATGGCAAACCTTAACTGGGGGCAGTCGATGTGCACCGTAACTTCACCTCCCCGACCTCAACTTCATGTTGAACTAAGCCTGCAAATGGTTTTTGATGTACTTCAAGGTGAAGTTGAAGTTGTGGCGGGGAAGTTAAGTTGCACATGGCAAACTTCAACTGGGGGCTGTCGATGTGCACCTCGACTTCTCCTCCATGACTTCAACTTCATGTTGAACTAGGCCTGTGAACGGTTTTTGCTGTACTTCAAGGTGAAGTTGAAGTTGTGGCGGGGAAGTCAAGGTGCATGCGGCACGCTTGAAGTAGTAGCAGTCGATGTGCAGCCTGACTTCTCCTCCAAAACTTCAACTTCGTGTTGAACTAAGCCTGTGAACGGTTTTAGCTGTACTTCAACATGAAGTTGAAGTTGGGGCGGGGAAGTCAAAGTGCATGCGGCACACTTGAAATAGGAGCAGTCGATGTGAAGCCTGACTTCTCCTCCAACACTTCAAATTCATGTTGAACTAAGCCTATGAACGGTTTTAGCTGTACTTCAACATGAAGTTGAAGTTGGGGCGGGGAAGTCAGGTTGCGTCCGGCATGGTTTCACCCGGACCGTTCTATATGCACCGCGACTTCCCCGTCACGACTTCAAATTCATGACGAACTGAGCCTATCAAGGGGTTCCGAAGGGGACCCCCCCAACTTCAAGGTGAAGTTGAAGTCGTGGACATGAAGTGAAGCTGCGTACGGCTCCCTCTCACTCAGGGCTGCATGCTAGCTACAGACCATATGGAACCACGACCTCATCTTCACCTCCAACCCCAGGAACCTGGCTTTCTCACAGTGGTGAACCAGGATGGTGGGTCATGGGAACGCTCAAGTCGGTTCAGGGATCAGCTCCGGTGGTAGGTACAGACCACCGGGGAGTCAGAAACCCGGAACAAAAGCGGTAGGCACCTTACTTGAAGTATGGTTGTATGATAGGCAACTTCACTTTACGTACCCAACTTCAACTTCGCCGCGAGACGGGCCTGGGAAGGGTTTTTCGAGAACTTCAACCTGAAGTTGAAGTTAGGTAGGCAAAGTCAAGGTGCGTGCGGCTTCCTCTAACTCAGGGCAGTCGATATGTCACTCGACTTCCCCGCCCCGACTTCAACTTCTTGTTGAAGTGGGCCCTTGAAGGGATCAGCACGCGGACCCCCCCTAACTTCAAGGTGAAGTTGAAGTCGTAGTCGAAAACGAAACCTGCTTCCGGCATACTGCTACTCGGGGCAGTCGATGTGCAGCTCGACTTCCCCGCCACAACTTCAACTTCATGTCGAACTGGGCCTGTCAACGGTTTGATCCGTACTTCAATATGAATTTGAAGTTTTGATGGGGAAGTCGAGTTCTATATGACAAACTCAAACTCGGGGCAGTCGATGTGCAGCCTGACTTCTCATCGAAAACTTCAACTTCATGTTGAACTTGGCCTGTATACGGTTTTACCTGTACTTCAAGGTGAAGTTGAAGTTTTGAAGGGGAAGTCAAGGTGCATGCGGCACACTTGAAGTAGGATAAATCGATGTGCAGCCTTACTTCCCCGCCATAACTTCAAATTCATGTTGAACTAGGCCTAACTAGGCCTGTGAACGGTTTTTGCCATACTTGAAGGTGAAGTCGAAGTTGTGACGGGGAAGTCGAGGTGCATGCGGCACAATTGAACTTAGAGCAGTCGATGTGCAGCCTGACTTCCCCTCCACAACCTCAACTTCATGTTGAAGTAGGCCTATGAACGGTTTTCGCTGTACTTCAACATAAAGTTGAAGTTGGGGCGGGGAAGTCAGGTTGCGTCCGGCATGCTTTCACCTGGACCGTTCTATATGCACCGCGACTTCCCCGTCACGACTTCAAAGTCATGACGAACTGAGCCTATCAAGGGGTTCCGAAGGGGACCCCCCCAACTTCAAGGTGAAGTTGAAGTCGTGGACATGAAGTGAAGCTGCGTACGGCTTCCTCTCACTCCGGGGTGCATGCTAGCTACAGACCATATGGAACCAGGACCTCATCTTCACCACGAACCTCAGGAACCTGGGCTTCCCGGCAGTGCTGAACCAGGATGGTGGGTCATGGGAACGCTGAAGTCGGTTCAGGGATCAGCTCCGGTGGTAGGTACAGACCACCGGGGAGTCAGAAACCCGGAACAAAAGCGGTAGGCTCCTTACTTGAAGTATGGTTGTGTGATAGGAAACTTCAC
>JAFCMP010000243.1:30000-32500 GCA_017506865.1 Tribonema minus
CCCTAACTTCACCTCCACAACTTCAATTTCATGGTGAACTGTTGAAACACATCTACTTCAAGGTGAAGTTGAAGTCATGAAGGTAAAGTGGAGTTGCACATGGCAAACCTTAACTGGGGGCAGTCGATGTGCACCGTAACTTCACCTCCCCGACCTCAACTTCATGTTGAACTAAGCCTGCAAATGGTTTTTGATGTACTTCAAGGTGAAGTTGAAGTTGTGGCGGGGAAGTTAAGTTGCACATGGCAAACTTCAACTGGGGGCTGTCGATGTGCACCTCGACTTCTCCTCCATGACTTCAACTTCATGTTGAACTAGGCCTGTGAACGGTTTTTGCTGTACTTCAAGGTGAAGTTGAAGTTGTGGCGGGGAAGTCAAGGTGCATGCGGCACGCTTGAAGTAGTAGCAGTCGATGTGCAGCCTGACTTCTCCTCCAAAACTTCAACTTCGTGTTGAACTAAGCCTGTGAACGGTTTTAGCTGTACTTCAACATGAAGTTGAAGTTGGGGCGGGGAAGTCAAAGTGCATGCGGCACACTTGAAATAGGAGCAGTCGATGTGAAGCCTGACTTCTCCTCCAACACTTCAAATTCATGTTGAACTAAGCCTATGAACGGTTTTAGCTGTACTTCAACATGAAGTTGAAGTTGGGGCGGGGAAGTCAGGTTGCGTCCGGCATGGTTTCACCCGGACCGTTCTATATGCACCGCGACTTCCCCGTCACGACTTCAAATTCATGACGAACTGAGCCTATCAAGGGGTTCCGAAGGGGACCCCCCCAACTTCAAGGTGAAGTTGAAGTCGTGGACATGAAGTGAAGCTGCGTACGGCTCCCTCTCACTCAGGGCTGCATGCTAGCTACAGACCATATGGAACCACGACCTCATCTTCACCTCCAACCCCAGGAACCTGGCTTTCTCACAGTGGTGAACCAGGATGGTGGGTCATGGGAACGCTCAAGTCGGTTCAGGGATCAGCTCCGGTGGTAGGTACAGACCACCGGGGAGTCAGAAACCCGGAACAAAAGCGGTAGGCACCTTACTTGAAGTATGGTTGTATGATAGGCAACTTCACTTTACGTACCCAACTTCAACTTCGCCGCGAGACGGGCCTGGGAAGGGTTTTTCGAGAACTTCAACCTGAAGTTGAAGTTAGGTAGGCAAAGTCAAGGTGCGTGCGGCTTCCTCTAACTCAGGGCAGTCGATATGTCACTCGACTTCCCCGCCCCGACTTCAACTTCTTGTTGAAGTGGGCCCTTGAAGGGATCAGCACGCGGACCCCCCCTAACTTCAAGGTGAAGTTGAAGTCGTAGTCGAAAACGAAACCTGCTTCCGGCATACTGCTACTCGGGGCAGTCGATGTGCAGCTCGACTTCCCCGCCACAACTTCAACTTCATGTCGAACTGGGCCTGTCAACGGTTTGATCCGTACTTCAATATGAATTTGAAGTTTTGATGGGGAAGTCGAGTTCTATATGACAAACTCAAAC
Source organism: Tribonema minus (assembly GCA_017506865.1). NCBI lineage: Eukaryota > Xanthophyceae > Tribonematales > Tribonemataceae > Tribonema > Tribonema minus. The sequence continues at coordinate 31,489 of JAFCMP010000243.1, forward strand.
TCGGGGCAGTCGATGTGCAGCCTGACTTCTCATCGAAAACTTCAACTTCATGTTGAACTTGGCCTGTATACGGTTTTACCTGTACTTCAAGGTGAAGTTGAAGTTTTGAAGGGGAAGTCAAGGTGCATGCGGCACACTTGAAGTAGGATAAATCGATGTGCAGCCTTACTTCCCCGCCATAACTTCAAATTCATGTTGAACTAGGCCTAACTAGGCCTGTGAACGGTTTTTGCCATACTTGAAGGTGAAGTCGAAGTTGTGACGGGGAAGTCGAGGTGCATGCGGCACAATTGAACTTAGAGCAGTCGATGTGCAGCCTGACTTCCCCTCCACAACCTCAACTTCATGTTGAAGTAGGCCTATGAACGGTTTTCGCTGTACTTCAACATAAAGTTGAAGTTGGGGCGGGGAAGTCAGGTTGCGTCCGGCATGCTTTCACCTGGACCGTTCTATATGCACCGCGACTTCCCCGTCACGACTTCAAAGTCATGACGAACTGAGCCTATCAAGGGGTTCCGAAGGGGACCCCCCCAACTTCAAGGTGAAGTTGAAGTCGTGGACATGAAGTGAAGCTGCGTACGGCTTCCTCTCACTCCGGGGTGCATGCTAGCTACAGACCATATGGAACCAGGACCTCATCTTCACCACGAACCTCAGGAACCTGGGCTTCCCGGCAGTGCTGAACCAGGATGGTGGGTCATGGGAACGCTGAAGTCGGTTCAGGGATCAGCTCCGGTGGTAGGTACAGACCACCGGGGAGTCAGAAACCCGGAACAAAAGCGGTAGGCTCCTTACTTGAAGTATGGTTGTGTGATAGGAAACTTCACTTCACGTACCCAACTTCAACTTCGCCGCGAGACGGGCCTGGGAAGGGTTTTTCGCGAACTTCAACATGAAAATGAAGTTGGGTAGGGAAAGTTAAGGTGCGTGCGGCTTCCTCTAACTCAGGGCAGTCGATGTGTCACTCGACTTCCCCGCCCCAACTTCAACATCATGTTGAAGTGGGCCCTTG
>JAFCMP010000244.1:0-37484 GCA_017506865.1 Tribonema minus
GCGCGAAAACGCCAGATGATTGGCATCTAGCTGTAAGGAATCTACATGTCATATGACAGTCTAAAGTGTCGCAACGACAACACCACTCAAACGCCGCCGCCGGCAAATGGCATCTCGGGGTCCTAGTACACAGTACTTGTGGCTGGGCCGGACTTCCTGCGCACGCGTGGTGGAGTCAGATGCATGACCTGACGTCACGTTCAGCTTGCTCTCCCTCCGAGAAGAAGGGTAATGACTGGCAACGGTGTTTGACCAAACTCCCTTAGGGAACCGGTCGTTGCCAGTTCGGGGCCTCGCCAGCCAGCCGGGAAACGTGGTGAGTCAGACGTAACGCAGGCTGGTGATAACAGCACCCACGCAACAATGACCGAGACAGCACCTGTCACGGCTAGGTTGCCAGTGGAAAGCGCAGTCGACGCACAGAGGTAAACACAGACGGCGGACGCAGGAGCGACAGGCCCAGTGCGACAATTCTCGTGCACCCCTGGCACCAGCCCCACACCGCCGAGGGGCGGTGCTCTGCCCCCCTCAGCACCAATATCCGGGCCGGCCGAAGGTCACCACGTGACGGTGGCGACCCGGATACCCTCAACCGTGTGCCATACAGTCACCGTGGAGGAGCAGCAAGACGCGCTGCCAAAAGCCACCAACTATGGTTTTTCCACTTGGCACACGGGCCTGCAGGCACTCCACAAACAGGCGCTTGGGGAAAACACAGCGACGCTAGCACGTGGTGGGGAGCTTCGCCCCGTGAGCAACGTGGGCAACGGCAACTGCCTGATTCATACAGCTCTACACGGCATAGACAGCGTCGCAGTTGAGCACGGACTGCCGGCCCCAGCCCTGGTGATTGCCATGCGAGAGGCACTGCTGGACGGGATGGTGGCATACGTCACGCAGGGGGCGGGCAAACAAGGGCCAGCATGTCATCGATGCGTCAACTGACCGCGCATGCAGCAGCCCAACCTGCGTGTACACGTGAACAATTCGACACGTACGGGACACGCGCTCGCTGCCTCGCAATCGAGTACGGCACAAATGAAACGGACAGCGCGGACAGCGGGCACACGCTCCTGCTGCAACGCCTACAGGAAGAGGGCGTGTGGGGACGGCCCCTCGGTTTGTCTGTGTGGGCCATTGTTGCAGCGGTCTACGCGGTCTCGTGACGGTGTGGCAGGCCGAGCCTCAGGCCACTGGCAGCACGCAAAAATCAACAGGGCTGGTGCTGGCACAACTGATGGGGCTGCCAGCGGTATTCGCACCGGCAACTCCAGCTCAGCCTGACTGCCATCTGGATGTGCTGTGGACGCCGCCTGGGCTATATACAAATGTGGGACACTTTGAACTGCTTGTCGCCCCTGCGGCAGCTCCGCCCTTGCCAACCACTATGACAGCGTCGGCGACCACTCAAGCTAACAGCACCCACATCACGGCTCCGAGTCGGACACAGCCCCGTACTGCGCTGCAGTTGCCACAGCAGCCTGAGCCACTGAGGTGTCCTTTATGCACACTGGCATTTTGGCAGCTTGGTCAGAAAGAGGACAGCAAACAGCGAGGCAAACTGTCAGCTGCGAGCCGCATGGCACCGGTAGTGGCCCACTTCAACGGTGGTAGCTGCACGAGGTCGATGCTGAACCCTGAGGCGAGCACATCACACTGTCAGCAAAATCTGGCGGCAGCATACGCCAAGGGCATCCGGCAGCAGGTTGATCACGACCCATCCGGTGACCGTGCCCCTTCAGGCAGCAGTACCTGCAACACTGGGGCACACCATGCCAAGCGTGTGCAGGAGATGAGCACCATGTATGGTTGCACGGCAGAAGACTTCCTACGGGCGGTAAGGAAGCTGAGTGCATGCACAGGTGCCTGCGGTCTGGTCCATATGTCAGCCAGCGCGGGGCAGAGGCAATGCGCGCTGACCTCGCCATGCCACACGTGTCGACGGAATGGAAGCGCCCCCACGCGCGCACGCCCGGCAGTACCCCGGGCCAGTCCGAGGGCGGGGGTGCGGGTAGCGACGGCGCGGCCGCGGCGCGGCGGGGGCTGCCGCAGCGACACCTCCAAAGCCACCGGCGGTGCCGGCTAGTGGCGCTGCCAACTCAAAGTCCAGCAAGAAACGCCCGGCGGCCACGGCAACCGGCGCGCAACGCCGGCGCCGAACGGCAGCTGCTGCAGCACCGCCTGGCAGCGCCGGCAGCCGCACTCAGTCTAACAGCCTAAGGCTGCAGGACAGCAGCCCCCCCCACGGGACGGCCGTGGGATGGGCGGACATGGACTTGGACCCGCCGGACGATGCCGCGTCACCGCCCCCCCCGACCACCACCACCAGTGGCAGGCCCTCAAAGCCCCAGTCACGAGCATCCCTGGCTTGGGACCTCTCGACGCCCTCGGTCGTCCACGCACTTGACCAGACCAATGAGGCGGATCTACTGCTGCTACGGTTCACCACGACTGCCAACCCCTTCCGCACTCAGCTGCAGTGCACCCAGTGGGCACGGCTAGTGGAGCACGCCACACGACTACTGGCGGACGCCACAGACAGTGCACGTGAGGCGGCACGGGTGCGCCTCCACCATGGTGCCGGGGCGTTTGCTCATCAGGTTTCTCAGACTCTAGTGCAGCGCGGCTACAGGCTGCTGCACCTGCTAGCAGCAATGGCCTTTGGTAGGCAACCGGAGGGAACCGGTATGCCGCCTGCGGCCCGGCTGGCAGCGTTGCTGTCTGGCGACTTTGCGGAGCTACTGAGAAAGACGCTGTCAGCAGCAGCGGCGCTGCGGGCCCCCAAACCAAACAACGCAGCTACGGCGTCGGCACAAACGAACTTCGATGCCGACTGGACGGAGGCTGACTCCAGGCAGCAAACAGCATGCGCTGCCCTCTCAGGCAAGCGACGGGGGGTAGGCCTGGCTGCCGCACGACTAGAGGCGCGTGAAGCATGCGCCCCAGCAGACGAGGTCACGGCACAGGTGCTGGCAGCAAAGCACCCTGAAACTGGCACCCGGCCCGGGGTAGTCGATACGCCAATGGAGCAAGTGCGCGGCCTGGTACGCGACGCCCGGCGGCACTGCTTGCACGGCGCAGGGGTGGCAACGACCGCCGGGCCCGCTGGCAGCGGCAGTCCCGTCTTCGAATCGGGTCAGGCGCATGATCGCAGCGATAGGCCTGAGGATGCTGCCAGCGCAGCCGGACGGCGCCTCGAGGTGGAGGCGACAGACATACTGTCGACCTTGTCCGCAGCAGGGGCGGGGAAGGCAGGAGGGCTGGACGGCCTACGCTATGAACACCTCTTGATGGCCGCTGGGCCTGGTGCACCAGTGAAAGCAGCCACCCGCCCCGTGGGCAGTGCCTCGCCAGGACTAGCTGGTGATTCAGAATCGGATGTGATGGAACCGGCATTCGCCCATCACCTGGCCAAGGTGTTCACGACGCTGCTTGTTGAGCCCGAACTGCTGCCGGAGCAATCGCAACGGCTTCTCCGCGCCGCGGCCCTCTCAGGCATAGGACAGAAGCGGCGTCCGATCGCCTGCTCCAGTGTCTGGCGCAGACTCCTCGGGTCCACAGCGGCACGGGGTGTCAAGGGCAAAATATCGGGGCTGCTGGCCTCCATGTCGCAGTTTGGCGTAGGATACCGGTCTGGCGTCGAGCATGTGGCAGCGCGCGCGCGCGTGTGGCACGAGCTGTATGGCACCACAATCCAGCTGGACTGTGAGAACGCATTTAACAGTGTGGATCGCGCCGCCATTGTGCGGGGACTTATGCTCTTCTGTCCGGAGCTGCTCCCGCACTTTGAGTCCGTATACTGTGGTGACACTGCCCCAGAGATGCGAGTGGAGGTGAACGGTGAAGCTCGCATTATCTGCTCCCACCTAGGGTGCCAGCAAGGGGACCCTCTAGGGCCGCTGTACTTTGCAGTGGCAGCGGCATTCCTACTCTTCTACCCTGATGGAGTGAGTGCGACGCCCGGCAGTATGCCGGCCTACGGCCACAGCACAGCGGAACCGCCAGCCCCGCACTGCGCTTTCCTGGATGACCTCAACGTGCTGCAAGCTGCCTACTTCGACGATGCAGCGGCCGCTGGGGTGGCAGAGGTGATCCGTCGGCTTGCGGCAGGGGGCCTACGCGTTCGACCAGACAAGTCGCTGGCCATTGCCATGCGCGGCACAGTGTTTGATGAAGCGGCCAGAGCACGCCTGCGCGCCCTTGACATACCGTTTGTGGACGCCACCATGCCAGAATCCAGTCAGGGCTTTACGTCGGTCGGGGTACCGGTAGGGCACCCAGCCTATGTGCATGCTGCCATGAGCAAGCATCTTGTTGACGCAGGGACATGGCGATTGTCGTGGCAGCTAGCTGGGATGGCGCGGCATCACCTACAGGCAGCACAATTCATTCTGCGCAGGTCACTGACAAAGCGCATGGGCTTCTTAGCTCGGGTCGTTGACACGGCTTTGAGTGAGACATGGCTGCACGCATTTGACGGGTTCTGTGCATGGACGCTTGAACGCATGCTGCACCTGCACGGCTGCGCTACCGCGGCAGTCATGAAGTCACACCTGCTGGCCGCCTGCACTGCTGGTGACAATGAGGTAGCCAGCAGTGGCAGCGTGCTGGTATTGCCGCGCTTGGGCCCGCCAGAACTCACGGACATCGCAGTGCCACTGCGGGCGTCACGGTTGCCGGAGCGACGAGGCGGTCTGGGCATGCCGCTTTTGGGGCTACTGGCACCAGCCGCATACACGGCCCAGGCATGCACAACACTGCGGCCTGCAATAATTCATGCCACTGTGGCAGCAGGGGCCCTGAGGCTCGGCACTGACGAACACGGCGCAGTCACCTGGTTCGCGCAGCACTCATGCGCAATACGCGAGGACCAGGGACTGCCGCCAATCATCGAGGCCGTGCGACGCTCTACGCGAGCGCTGACAGCTGATGGCGGCGAAAAATCACGCACAGCTGTGGCCGAGCAGCTCCCAGCATCGTTGCTACGGTGGGCAGCGGATACAACGGCCGCAGCGTCGACGCTCCCCACTGCGGTGCAAGCGATCTACGCCGCAACTGCCGTCACGGAGACGGGGACCACTGAGCCAGCCCCACACACCCACGGCATTGTGCCTGGCGCCGAGGCGGCCGCTGCGGCGGCGACCGTACCTGGCCCTCAAGCCGCTGCCGCGGCTGCCTCTTCCACGCCCGCTAAAACACAAACTAGCGCGGAAGAAAGCAGCTGCAGCGGCGGGCAGGAGGACGACGACGACGACTGGGAGGCCTATGCTGACGAGATCTGCAGAAAGGTAGTGCCCCGCCGCCGGCGCGGTCACTTCACGCACGGACTACAAGCCGGCCTTTCAAATGTTCTTCGACGTCAATACGAGGACTGCCTGGTGGAGGACCTAGAGGCTGCCTCGGCTGGTGCCGTGGGCAAGCCGACGCAGGCTACACTTATTGGTGACTTGCGTGACACCAGCCGCCGCCGCCAACAGGCTAGCGCGCGGGTCCTGGCGCAGCTGCGCAGCCAGCGTGCGTCCGGGGCAATGGCGTGGATGAGCGTGCCACCCGCTGCCAATGACCGCCCGGGTGCGGCGCCCATGTCCAGTATGGCAGCAGCCACGATGATTATGGTTGCGATCTTTATAGACGGGTGGGGCATACAGGGCGAGGTGTGCCCATGGCGGTGCAGTGACGTGAGCCCCACCTCCACGCATGCGATCAGCTGCCCCAGCCAGCACATACGGGGGCACAACGCGACACACACTGCCCAAAAGCGGTGCCTACAGCGCATCTTGAGACAGCACCATGTCTCTATTGTCCGCAATGAGGACGCTAGCGTCTTCAAGGTACCGGGGTATCGGGCGGACACAGTCATTGACCCAGGGTGTCTGCACTTTAGCAGTGCATACCGTAACAAGGGAATAGTGCTAGACACAAGTGTGCGCGCACCCACAGCGAGCTCGTACCTGACAGGCAAAACAAATGCCTCGAACACGGACGGCTATGCTGCTGGGGTGGGGGAGGACGCGAAGGTCAAGCACCACACCGGCACCTTGACGTCATCTTGGGCTTTTGTGCCATTCGTGCAGGAGTCGTACGGACGGCTGGGCAAGCAGACAAGCCTTTTTGTTAAGGAGTTGGCAATGCACTCAGCACTGTGCTCAGGGGGGGGGAAGGCAGATGTGTTACGCAAGGCCGGGTTAGCTAAGCGTCAGATCCACATTGAGCTGAGCATATCGCTGGCGCGGGAGTTGGCGGAGCGCGTCATGGCATACACACGTGGAGCGCGAATGCTGGGCTGTGTTGCGGCGCCGGTATCCAAACTCCTAGGGCACAGCGCAGACTAGGCTGCTGCGTTGACGCAAGCTTTTCGATTGCATAGGCAACCCGGCCTCCCTTGGGCCTTTATAAATACAAGTCCATACGTACTTGTGGCAATGTGGTATGTGTACAGGCTGATGGTATGGTGGAGCTCATTGGCCCAGTTGTTGCTCCCGAGCCAAACGCGTTCGTTGCGAAATTGCAGAGATCTGCTAGTTGCTATCGAGGGATGGCAAGCATTTCCCCATCCTCATCTACATACTCCATCATACTTCATCTTCCCTGACAAAGCGTGTAAGGCGCACTTCTGGAGCCCTCCTGCAGGCGGGTAGGTACTCAGTTCAGTTTCTGACGGGAGCACGTGTCAGGCACAAACTAGTGCATACTTCTTGATGACCCAGCTCAATTGTGTATTTGAGCGCAGGAGCATATGCTCTCAGCTCAACGCTTTCAACTACATTTTCCCCCTTCCGTAGAAAGCATGGAGTCATGTTTCCAACACAGAACACTCTGCCGTCTGCTGCTCAAGCATCACGCGGCACAGAAAGTGAGTGCCTTCTGGCCGCATCACACCCTTCGCGCTGCCTGGATGAGAAAAGCGAATTCAAAAAGGTAGCAGGAGGTCACGGGTTCAATTCCCTCCTAGACGATGAAATGTTCAAAAAGTTCAAGAACTCTACTTCAACAACCGGGCCGGAGCGCGCGCTCCTCTGGATGGATCTCGGAACATGTGCGCTCACTCTAGCAACACCTACCCAGCACCAACACTACACCAGCAAACATGAAGTGCACCGATGTAGCTTTCGCTGCTCCCTTGGCCGTCGCCTCTGCCAACAGCGGCGCGCATTATTGTCCACCTGAGGTTCTTGAGTTTGACATGGTGGGTCGAATGCAGGTCGTCATCGAGTAAGTGGACGCATGTGACGATTGAAGCCGGTGAGTCGTTGAGGTCAATGCAGGCTGTGCAGCAGCTTGGCCTACGCTTAGGGGCCCTCAGCTGGCTGATCACAACCTGCGTGCTTCCTGAGCCAACAATGAACCTGCATGGTCGCATCTTTTGTCGCTAAGGAAGGCCTGCGGGAGGGGGATAGCGGGGACCTTGACGATAGCCTGCTTATACTGGCCAGGAAGGAGTGGGGATGCATAATTGAACAGGAAGTATTTGAAGCAGCATAAGCATGTAACAGGCCTGTGTCACGGGGGCTGAGCATGTACACTTGTAAACATGTGAATGCTTTGTGGACACGTGATAAGATTACACACACATGCACGGGCGCGCGCGCACATACAGCACAACAAGGAGAGACGAAAAGGTGCTCTCCTGGACATTCATGAACTTTGATGAACAATCAACTTTGCACCGAGATCAGCAGGTCCACGGCAACAGGCTATGGGCGGGCATCAATGCAACAGATGTTGTGCTGGATGTGCGCGTGCGCCCGCGCATGTGTGTGTATCATCACGTGTCCACAAAGTATTCACATGTTTACAAGTGTACTTGCCCCCTCCGGTGACTCAAACACAGGCCTGTTGCATGCTTATGCCTAAAATACTTCCTGATCAATGACGTACCCCCACTCCTCCCAGGCCAGCATGAGCAGGCTATCGTCAAGCTAGCCCCCCGCTATCCCCCTCCCGCAGGCCGTTCTCATCAACAAAGATGCGACCATGCAGGTTAACGACTGGCTCAGGCAGCAGGTGGGCAGTCTGCCAGTGGAACTGCAAGTTACATGAGTTATGAATGGTTATTTCTGAGGTGCGCTTTTACTTCGCCCCGGGCCAAGGCACGTATGAAGACGAGCCTTATGTATAGCTTGGCCACTCAGAGGAACTCAGCCGGAAAATATATGGAAGTACAGATGGTACCCCCATTTCTTGAAGGCTAGTGTGCGCTGACGCTTTTGAACGATCGCCCAGTCACCGCGATGCTCCGGCATATTGCACTTGCTGACAAAGAGGCGACCAACCAAGTGCACATCTGATCTAGGATTGGGCATGCAGGTGATAATGAGCCACTTGTAAGCCCCCAGGCGTAGCCCCATATGCTGGATAGCCTCCTTCAATGACAGCTCTGGGTCAATCTCACCAATGTCAATTGACAAGATTTGTCCGGTAAAGGCAACTATGGCGCGCCCTGCAACGTTGAACTCCAGTTTCTTGGGTGGCACAATGAAACCTTTATTGGAGGAGTTGACATGCAGGGAAGGGTGGGCTGCTGCCATCAGGCACATGGTGCCAGCACCACCAGATTCCATCAGCTCCTGCAAACAGCATCATGATAGCAGGGGCACGTCAGCAGTAGGTAAATGACTGATACCTGTTGCAGTTGAAGTTCGGCAACAGGATGAGCCATGTAGCTGTTGTGTTGTGGTAGACCCCATCCCCCACCACATACGGCTCGTCATGAAAAAGTTCAACTACTTGCAGCAGGAGTCCTGAATGATGCAGACTACCACAGAAAGTGTTGTTGACTGCTGCAAGTGTGTTTATCGCTTTCTTGCTTCGTGGAAGCAACATGATCAAGCGAAGTCTTCCAGAGTATCTGCTGGGCAGCAGTGTCGTTAACCACGGGGGTGTTGTTAACCACGGGAGAGCGGTGAGTAAAGGGAGTGAGAGTGAGCAAGGGAGTGAGCAGGATCTGGGAGGTGCTTACATCACTGACAGCTAACCCTAGCTGCAGACCAGCTAACACTCAGGTTAGGGTTAGGCCAGCTCAGCATGGCAGCCAAAAGGACATACGGCACTACAGATGGCGGCAAGTGAAGGAGGACACAAACGATCTGAATGTGAAGTTCAAGTTGCTGACACGTCGATGTAGTGGCCCATCGCGCTCTGCTGATTCGGCTTTTTGCCGCCTGCTGCGGCGCGCTGATTCGTTCCTCATGTCCGTACCAGCTTGCGACGCTTTTTGGCTGCTGCTACCACTTCGTCTGCCAGCTTCTGAACGTCTGATGATAGGTCTTCCTTCAGGTTGCTGCTGCATTGTTTGCTGCCTGCCGCTCTCGTCATGTGCATCGCCAGCCGATGCAGCTTTTTCCTGCACGAGTCCTCGCAGAAGATGCACTAGCCGCCCATCAGAATCACCTGCAGCCGTGGTGCAAACCTTCGACAAGGCCCTTTCCTCTTCTAGAGGCATGCTTTCAAAACTCTTCCACCCGCGCGCGCCCCCCAGCTCGCTCGCCACTACCATTTCACTGTTGGCGCGTTCAATGGAAGTTGATAAAGCTGAAGTACAAGGTGTTCTGATAACTCCAACACCTAGCCGTAATGCCGGGAGTGAGCGGGATTCGGGGTCCTCACAGGGGAGCACGGGAGTGAGAGCCTTAGAGTGCAGCGATTAACAACACTGGACGTAGGCTAACCCTAACCCTACAAAGTCCTAATCCTAACCCTAATCCTAACCCAAGAGTTATGGGAAGTGGATTATCAGAACTTCCAAATCAATTGTTAACTGGCACACCATGCCAGAACAGCCAGGCAGTCAGTGAGTAATTACTATGGTTTACTTGCAAACATACCTCAGCACGTTCTTCCTCATCCTTGATCAGCACATCGCGCAGCAGTGTCAGCGACTCGCGCAAGGCATTGTCCTCGCAGCCGTCGATGAACTTGCCAAGCGTCTCCTGGTTGAGTTTGTCATTATCGTCAAACCATGTCAGCTCAGGGTTATCCTGGGATTGCTGGCATCAACAGGCAGGGAGGGGCAGCCACAGCACAGCAATGTGGAAACAAGTCAGCGCAGCCAAGACTCAATACAATCACACACAACATGGGACAACGGCAGTTGTGTGCACCAACAAGTCTGCAGAGAAAGCTGGCTGAGTGGAGTGCGTTCAACGAGGTTCTCCCATCATGATGGAAGCCATGATGCACTGTGAGTGGTGATTGTGCACGTATGTTTGACGCTCTGCAGATTACCTACATCAATGGCTCAACAAATGTCGCAGAGAACGCCAAACCATATGTTGCGCAGTGCGGGTGATGTGACATTCTATAGTACTACGCTAAGACTTGTAGACGACACACCACAGCAATACGTGACGGTCTAGACCTTGCTACCTATGTTCAGTGTGCTGCAATTATTAGACATGATGGCACTGTTTGACTTGTGGTCAGTGAGTGCAGCAGCGGCGACCACGGTCATTGTTGAATAGCACTTGCAGCTGACCACACCTTGTCACCTAGAGCTCTACAATCTTTTTTTAAAAAAATTGATTCGTATGATGCTAGAGAGCATGACGTGTGCTACTGTAGCGAGGTAGGTGCGTGCATCAGCGATTGCATCTTGTCATGTGCGAGCACATTGCAAGAAATGACATGTTACAGGTCACTGGAACAATTGCCACACCCAGCGTAGAATCGTCACTGACGCGGTGTGCTCACAGTAGATGATAATGCACAGCACATTCAAGTTGGCTGCGGTGACGAGGAGTGCATGTTCGGACTCGGAGGTCCGCTCAACAATGTAATGATTGACGCAAACACAATGACAAATTGTATTGTGCGCCACTCCTGAAATCCTGGATCTCTGCCACAACGTCACAACTTAGCACACCACATAAAAACCGACATGAACTGGCACAACTTGATGCCATGCCTTACCTGAATCTTGGCGGCGATGCATTGCAGTAGGCGCTCCGGCACATGCTCCTCGACCACAGTCTCCACAGCCTTCATCACCATGAGCTCTTCCAGCGACACGTCCTCGTCATAATAACCGCTGTTGCCGACCTCCGCTGTCAAAAATGTCGCCAAAGTGTAAATGGACCGAACATCAAGAGTCTCGACGTAAGGCAGTCCATACTGTTCCTGCGCGTACTTGCGTGCCAGCGACTGTGTGATGGAGTTCAGCATTTGGTGCATCTCTTGAGCTTTTCCTCTCGCAATCGATGCCAGCAAGCGCAGCTCATCGCCACGAGCCTCCTCCTGCACCGTCACCGCCCGCAGCAGTTCGCCGTGCTCCTCCTGTAGCGTAGGCTCGCCGACAGCCTTGATTGCGTCCAGCCGCCGTAAAGGCTTGTTGTCATGAGAGAATGCCTTTGCTGCTGCTCTCATCTGGTGCCGCTGCTGCTTTCTGCCGTTGCTTCTGCCCATGCTGGCTAATCCTGCGTCTCCAGGCGGAACAACGAAACCGTGGACGTGGACAGCCATTCAACTACTAGTAGTAGATGGACCGTGACTGCTGGGCAAGCAGAGCTGTCTGCGACATGTTGAAGAGTTGGCAATGCAGTCAGCATCGTGCTCAGGCATTAAAAACACAAAGCGCAGGCTAAGCGGCACATCCTCACGCACATTCTGAGCATGTTACTGGCATAACTTCAAGTTGAAGAGTTAGCTGAGGATCCAGGAACGCATGCATCATGGCGCATGCATGCATGTGAGCGCAAATGCCGAGCTGTGCTGCAGCACAGCGTCCAAGCTTACTAGTAGCTATTTGGGCACAGTGCTCAGCTGACTACGTCACTCAGGTGGATAGGAGTACTCAAACCTTGCCAGCGACTCCGAATCAGTCGGATGTGACCGGCCGGCTTAAATAGCGACATGACGGTAGTACCCTAACCAAGGCCGGGCTAGCGGGCACGCTTGCTGAACGTCAGATCCTCACTGAGCTGAGTATGTCCTTGGCGTGGGAGTTGGCGGACCGCAATATCATATGGCGTTACACTAGTGTGGCACGCGGAGCGCAATGCTGGGCTGTCACGGTGTTACAGTGCCGGTATCCAAACTCCTAGGGCGCAGTACAGACTAGGCTGCTTTCAAATTGAAGCAAACTTGTCGATTTATACGCAACCCGGCCTCCCTTGGGCCTTTATAAATTTCTAGGGATGAAGTCACCAGGTCTCCATTCAAAGTTGTGCACATTGACAATTGTTTAAGTTGAATAATATTGTGCAAAACACCCTTAATCGCAGTACTGTAGTACCTTATCTGCAGACATCGCCTTTGGACCTCAAGCTGCATGTTGTCTGCCTGAACACTCAAGTGGTCCTCCTGACAGGCACCTGCAGCAGACCAGTTTTGTTATGCTGTGGTTTTCTTAAACTTCAAGTTACAAAAAGCCTCCAACAAAACCAAGGTTTCACGTCCGTTCGCGTCCATTCGCGTCCGTTCACGTACCAGAACTCGACCTGCTCGCAGTGGGTCCTCTCCCGCAAATAAAAGGGAGAATTATTCAATGCTTATGGATAGGGCAAGAATTAAATACATGCTCGGCAACCGCTCAGCAAAATAACTGTTGCGGCAAGTTTAAACATGAAGTTAAATATGAAGTTCAAGGTGACGACCGTATTGGCTTCTGAGGGCGGAATACGTATACATATCGTGATTGAATGGCGCAGAATCTACCGTATTTTTCCACCCCCATCTTCGTGGGCAACCAATCCTATTTGTCACCATTCTGGCGACCTGTTCCTACTCCTGACTCAATCAATCAGCCGAGTCGAGTCCCACTATTTTTATTCTCGCACGCATCAGGACCGACCTCTTCTGCTCCCTCCAGCATGCACCAAGCGGCATGCATGAACGCCTTCGCTTTTATTGCGACGCTGGTCATGTTCATCGCTGCGGTCGGTGTTGTCCAAGTCCACGGTTTTGTTGTTCCGCCTGGAGACGCCGGCAGGATTAACCAGCATGGGCAGAAGCAACGGCACCAGATGAGAGCAGCACAGGCGTGTTCTGATGACAACAAGCCTTCACGGCGGCTGGATGAAATTAAGGCTGTCGGCGAACCCACGCCACAGGAGGAGCTGCTGCGGGCGGTGACGATGCAGGAGTGGGCTGATCGCAAGGAGCAGCTGGGCTTGCTATTGTCGAATGCGAAAAGAGCAGCTCAAGAGATGCATCAGATGCTGAACTCTAGAACACAGTCACTGGCACGCAAGTACGCGGAAGAACAGTATGGACTGCCTTACGTCAAGACGCTGCGTGCTCAGTCCATTTACACTTTGGCGAAATTTTTGACACAGGAGGTCGTCGACAGCGGTTACTATAAGGGCGTGTCGCTGCAAAGGCCGATGCTGACACAGGCTGTGGAGACTCTGGTCGAGGAGCATGTGCCGGAGCGCCTACTGCACTGCATCGCCGCCAAAGTGCAGGCAAGGCATAGCATCAAGTTGTGCCAGCTCATGTCGGTTTGTATGTGGTGAAATGTGATGGCGTGGCCCAGATCCAGGATTTTAGGAGCTGCGCACAATACAATATGGTGGCGTCAATCATGTTCATGATTATGGGGACCTTCTCGCCATGCACTGCCTATCGCAGCAGCCAATGTGCTGTGCATTATCATTGCTGTGAGCACACTGAATTAGTGACGATTCCACCCTGAGTGTGGCTATCATACCAGTAACCTGTGACATACCATTTCAATGTGCGTGCACATGACAAGATGCAAATGCTGAGGTGCAGAGCGTCAAACATGCGTGTACAATCACCAGCTCACAGTACATCATGGCTTCTATCATGATGGGAGAACGCACTCCACTCGGCCAGCTTTCTCTGCAAACTTGTTGGCGCACACAACCAGCTGCCGTTTTCCCATGTTCTATGTGATCGTATGGAGTCTTGGCTGCGCTGACTTGTTTCCACATTGCTGTATTATTGCTCCCCTCCCTGCCTATTGATGCCAGCAATCCCAGGATATTCCTGAGCTGTCGTGTGTTGACAACAATGACAAACTCAGACAGGACACGCTTGGCAAGTTTATCGACGGCTGCGAGGACAATGCCTTGCGCGAGTCGCTGACACTGCTGCGTGATGTGCTGTTCATGGATGGGGAAGTACGAGCTGAAGTATGTTTGCAAGTAAACCCACTGACTGCCTGGCTGCTCTGGCGTGGTGCCATTTGATTCGAAAGTCGTGATATTCCACTTCTCGTAACTCTTGGGTTAGGGTTAGGGTTCGGGGTTAGGGGTAGGGGTAGGGTGGGGGTCTGCCTGCCCGGCAGATACTCTGGAAAGACCTCGCTTGATAATGTTGCTTCCCCGACACAAGAAAGCGATGAACATACATGTAGCATGTCAACAGCACTTACTGTGGTATTCAGCTTCATGTCAGTGCTCCTGCTGCAAGTAGTTGAACTTTTTTACGACGAGCCATGTGTGGTGGGGGGTGGTACCGCAACGCAAAATGAGCGATATGTGGTGGTGGATGGAGTACACGTGCACCACTGTATCACGGTGACAACACAAAAGTTACATGCTCATGTTTGGGGTCCTGTCTCCGAGCTTCAACTGGACCAGGTACCATGTTATTTACCTCCTGCCGACGTGCCTCCCTGCTATCATGATCCTGTTTGCAGGAGCTGATGTAACGTGACAGTGCTGGCATCATGTGCCTCCGGGCAGCAGCCCACCCTTCCCTGTATCTCAACTACTCCAATGAAGGCTTCATTGTGCCACCCAAGGAACTGGAGTTCAATATTGCAGGGCGCGCCATTGTTGCCGTAACTGGCCAGATCTTGTCCATTGATATCGGTGAGATTGACGCAGCGCTGTCATTCGAGGAGGCCCTTCAACATTTGGGGCTACGCCTGGGGGCTTACAAGTGGCTCATCACCACCTGCATGCCCAATCCTAGATCAGATGTGCACCTGGTTGGTCGCCTCTTTGTAAGCAAACACAAGATGCCGGAGCATAGCGGTCTCTGGGCTGAATTTACAACTCATCAGAGCACACTAGCCTTTGATAAATGGGGGTACCATCTGTACTTCCATATGTTTAACAACTGAGTTCCTCTGAGTCGGCAAGCTATACATCAGGCTCGTGTTCATACGTGCCTTGGCCAGGGGCGAAGTAAAAGCGCACCTCAGACAACACCATTCATATCAGTAACTAATGTGACTTGCAGTTCCACTGGCAGACTGCCCATTTAAGGTGGCCCACGGATAGCATGGAAGGGGCATCTTGATGTTTGTGTAATGTTCTTTGTTGGCCATGATTTGTAAGCTGTGATGTGTGTGCAATGAATCTTCTTGCGGCAGGCAGGAAATCGGTCGGTGAATGCTAGCACATCTCTCACAACCTAAAGCACCGGCGCTGCCTACGTGCGCTACGTTCTGACCTAGCTGCGTGCTCTGCAGTTGGCGATGCCTGTGCGCAACGCTGCATGTGCTGCAGCATGCTGCCTCGTCGGCGCTTGTTTTAGACGCGGCGGTTTGAGCTACAACAATGTCGCTGCAAATGTTTCGTGTTGCGCAGCGCGACGCGCCTTCTGCAATGCTCAGCGCATCGCGGCGCGCACGCGCGCTACGGTGGTACTTTCTGCTAGCAGTCATGCTCTCACGCTGCGCAGCTGCGGGCGCGCTTTTTGCAGTGCTCAGCACAGCTACTGGTGTGATGATGCGGCGCGCCTTTTAGTGGCACCGCCTGTGCGGCGCGCGCCTGTCAGCGGGGCCTGTGCGCGACGCGCGTGCTTGCGCTGTGGATGCTTGGGACGTGGCAGGTAGTGCACGCGGCAGCTGACGACGTCGTGCGTGCACGCTGCCGCCCGCGCCACAGCTAGCGGCGCTGGCGCGCGCCTCCGCCTACGTGGTTAGAATTGATCGTGATATATCTGCACATTGCCCGCTGGCAGGCACCTCACACTGAGGCTCACAGACCTTCGGACTGCTTTACCTGGCATTGTTGTTGTGGACACAATGGTGACGTATGGGATCGTGTATGTTTACTAGGAACTTTGACCTTCAAGGTGCAGCAATTGAACTTGAAGATTTGTAGTCCGTGCACAACTTCCGAACTTGTTTTCATGTGATTTCCCAGGCCGGGTGTTCTAGACTGTGTGCTCCTATAGTTTACTTACACGCACATCTACTAAGGTCTACTACAGTTTACTGACATGCGCATCTACTAGGGGATACGCCTTAATGTGATCATCATGCCATTGGACTGGAAGTTAGGGCACTACTGTGTGAGCGACTGAGTCACTGGCAGGTTTGAACTGTCCAGCCTGTATATAGGAGACAAGGACGCAAGGTTAGGAGGAGCCGCTGGCGGAGCGGCGGCGCGGAAGGCGAGGATGCACAGGGGACACTGAGGGCACAGCAGCACCGCACGCTCAACCTGTCAGCCTGGCTACAGCCCGAGGACTAGAGAGCGGATTTCGCTCCACCGCGGGCCTGTGGCGAACAAGGCCAGACACGCAGCGTGGGTCGCCGGTGACAGCAAGTAAGCCTCGCATTGATTTTGCTAAAGCTACCTACGCACACAGCGACATCGGCCGAAGCACAAGAAGGGCAAACTAAAAAAAAAAAAAAAAAAAGAAAACATCAGACGATATCGCCGTCGACGGATCGGGAAGGGGGAACCTAGGGCACACTGGATCGCAGGACAGTAGATAGCAGTTCACCAGATTAAGGTTTGAACTCTTGCTGACCAGCTTGATTTGCAGCCGCACAAGGGACCTCGCCTGGCAGAGACTGACTGCATTCAGCACACGCACAGACACGACAGGATCACGACACTGCAGCGGCAAGGACACGAATTGCACAGCATTGCATTCAACCTAGCTGCCTTGTGTTGGTCAGAGGCAGAGAGCTTGAGCACACCGACTCGTTCCACCACCGCTCGTTTCACAACGGCGGGAAAAGCACCTCACCAGATACACCAGAGCAGGGTGAGATCTTGAACTGGAAGTGGTACAGCTGTGCAGGGACGTGTTGGCGGTAGGCAGCCGCGCTTTCGAGATCGAGCCTGGGCTTTTTTTTTTTTTTTTTTTTTTTTTTCTCGCCCCTCAAAGTCGCCTTTCAAAGCTATGGCCCTCCACTGGCTTACCAGCCCTACCTCACGTGGGGAGGGGTCACCTCTGAAACGCAAACGGGGACAGCGCAACCACGGGCTGAATACTGGCTTGTGGTGGTGGCAGGTCAAAGCTGCACGCCAATCTGACACACGCCGCAGACGCCGCCATGGTGTTGGCCGTTGGGTACGCCTAGCGATACCGCCGCCGCCACCGATCCCGGGCCCGCCGCCAATCCCGGGCCCGCCGCCGATTCCGGGCCCGCCGCCGATCCCGGGCCCGCCGCCGATACCGGGCCCCCCGCCGATCCCGGGTCCGCCACCGATTCCGGGCCCGCCGCCGATACCCGGCCCGCCACCACCTCAGCTGATGGCCCAGAGCTCTAGACCGCGGCCGATGCCAGAGGTGCCAGTGTGCAGTCAGGTTGCAGAGCTGTGCAGAAGCATGCGCAGACTACACTTGTCGTCAGCCGACTCGGACGAGCCTCAGGGCAGTGGCAGCCATGCGCACGTCAAGAAGCGCCGCCGCCATCTGACCAGCCCAGGTGCCAGTAATCACTGTAACAGGGGATGCTCACAGACGAAGCGCCCGCGGCATCAGCCTGCCAGTGACTCGGAGTCTCAAGCGGCGAGTTTACGGGAGGCACTGCCGCCAACAGCGATAATTGTACTGAGCTTGGTGGTACTACCGCCACCAGCGGCAAGTACACGCCATCGGGCGACACTGCCGCCGGATCCACCAGTAGCGACAACGCCAATGCCAAAACGACGATCGCGGCGGAAAACGCCTTTAGTGACGGCTGCCACTGCCGCACCAGCGGCGGGGCCCGCACCGGCCAACCCGGTGGTTGCACAGCCACGGACGACTGTCACAGCCGCCGCTGCATGCGGTCGCAAGGTTACCTCCGACTTAACGGCGGCGGCAACGCCACGTGCGGCAGACATGGTGCCAAAACCACCGGCAGCCGCTGCCGCATCAGATGGCCAACGCGGGGCAGCTGCATCCCGGCGGGGTCGGCGCCGCGGCGCCAACGCTGGGCCGCCCCTGGGCCGCCTCGGAAGCATTGGCAGCATCAACCGCCCAGAGTCGCCGTGTGGCAAACTGAGTGCGCTGGCAAAGGCGGTCACCATGACCGTGCCCGTACCGATGGAAGTTGGCGAACCTACCAGTGGGCCAGCGGGTCACCAAAGACGGATCACGTCGCGGCCTTCGCAGCCAGCTAGCAGCGGCGCCTCTCCCCAGTGGCATCCCGGTCCTCAGCCGATGTAGGTCACCGCAGCGGCAACCCCATGTGCTGCAGACATGGTGACAACAGCACCAGCGGCCGCTGCTGCACCGGGCGGCGAACGTGGGGCGGCTGCACCCCGGCGGGGTCGGCGCCGCGCCAGCGCCCAAAGCACTGGCAGCGTCACCCGCCCAGAGCCACAGTCTGGCGGTGCGCTGGCAAAGCCGGTCACCGTGACCATGCCTGTACCGATGGAAGTTGGCGAACCTGGGCCGGCGGGTCACCAGAGACAAATCACGTCCCGGTCTTTGCAGCCAGCTGGCAGCGGCGCCTCTCTGTCAGGCGGCAGCGTCACCTCTGACGGTAACAGTCGCAACGGGCACCCAATATCCGGCATCACCGCTAGGACAGATCTGGCGCCCGCCAAGATACACGCTGCCGGAAGGTCAATATCCCGGGGCTGGACTGCCGCATGTGCGACAAGTTCATAGTGCGAGCAAATCCTCGCGCCCTGGACAAGAATTGCCCAGCGGCACACGCATGTGCACACCAGCGCACGCGCCACACAGGGAAAGGGAAGCAATTTGCAGAACTGCATGTTCAGCTTTTCCTAGACCACCGACCAATATGCGGCGGCCTGGAGCAGGTCTGCGATGGGTGCGGCAACCTCTTCATCAGACGCACAGCAGCAAGCGCCACGACACCATCTGGTGATCTAGGGGCCCTGGACCAGTGCGACGTGTGGCGCTGCGCCGACTGCCTCGCAGGCCCGGTCGCCGCGACAGCATGCACACTGACAGGCTGTGACCGTGCATCAGGCCATGATCACATTGCTGACATACACACCCGACCAACGACATGCGCGGCGGCAGCGGGTGGTGCAGCTGTTGGTGGGGGGAATAGCCTGAAGCCAACAGCCGCGCTGCTCGCCGCCGCTAGCAAATGTGGTCCCATACGCAAAATCCTCGGATGCGAGCACCTGGGGGTGGACCCCAGGCAAGCCCATGCATCTACGTTGGACGGTGTGGCAGTTGCGCCGCTGCCGAGACTGACCCGGAGCAGCACAATGGGTGTGCTGCCTGGCGAAAGTCGTGCTAGCGATAGCGGCGCAACGATGTCAAGCAACGATCGTGTGCCCAGCACACCTGGCAGTGCAGCAGCTGCTGTCGCAGCGGGCGCTCAGTCTAGCGAATGCCCCAGGGACCCGACGGGATCTCACTGGCAAGGCTTGCTGGGGGCGGCTGGCGCACTCGCGCGCAGGGTACGTGCACTGGCCCTTGCCCCCAATCGGGCACGCGTCACGGTGCTTTGCGCTTGGCCGACGGGTACCAAGCTTGAACCCTGCCGCACGTCACGCCGACTGCACGCGCCAGCAACACAGACCCTGCTGGGCCGGACTCCCTGCGCACCGCTGGTGAATCAGATGCATGACCTGACGGTCACGTTCAGCTTGCTCTCCCTCCGAGAAGAGGGTAACGACCTGGCAGCGGTGTTTGACCAACTCTCCCTTAGGGAACCGGTCGTTGCCAGGTCGCCTCGCCAGCCAGCCGGGAAACATGGCGAGTCAGACGTAACGCAGGCCGGTGATAACAGCACCCACGCAATAATGACCGAGACAGCATCTGTCACGGCTATGGTTGCCAGTGGAAAGCGCAGTCGACGCAGAGGTAAACACAGACGGCGGACGCAGGAGCGACAGGCCCAGTGCGACAATTCTCCTGCACCCCTAGGGCAGCTGGCACCAGCCACCACACCGCCAAGGGGCGGTGCCTCTGCCCCCTCAGCACCAATATCCGGGCCGGCGAAGGTCACCACCGTGACGGTGGCGACCCGGATACCCTCAACCGTGTGCCATACAGTCACCGTGGAGGAGCAGCAAGACGCGCTGGCAAAAGCCACCAACTATGGTTTTTCCACTTGGCACACGGGCCTGCAGGCACTCCACAAACAGGCGCTTGGGGAAAACACAGCGACGCTAGCACGTGGTGGGGAGCTTCGCCCCGTGAGCAACGTGGGCAACGGCAACTGCCTGATTCATACAGCTCTACACGGCATAGGCAGCGTCGCAGTTGAGCACGGACTGCCGGCCCCAGCGCTGGTGATTGCCATGCGAGAGGCACTGCTGGACGGGATGGTGGCATACGTCACGCAGGGGGCGGGCAAACAAGGGGCCAGCATGTCATCGATGCGTCAACTGACCGCGCATGCCGCAGCCCAACCTGCGTGTACACGTGAACAATTCGACACGTACGGGACACGCGCTCGCTGCCTCGCAATCGAGTACGGCACAAATGAAACGGATAGCAAGGACAGCGGGCACACGCTCCTGCTGCAACGCCTACAGGAAGAGGGCGTGTGGGGACGGCCCCTCGGTTTGTCTGTGTGGGCCATTGTTGCAGCGGTCTACGCGGTCTCGGTGACGGTGTGGCAGGCCAAGCCTCAGGCCACTGGCAGCACGCAAAAATCAACAGGGCTGGTGCTGGCACAACTGATGGGGCTGCCAGCGGTATTCGCACCGGCGACTCCAGCTCAGCCTCACTGCCATCTGGATGTGCTGTGGACGCCGCCTGGGCTATATACAAATGTGGGACACTTTGAACTGCTTGTCGCCCCTGCGGCAGCTCCGCCCTTGCCAACCACTATGACAGCGTCGGCGACCACTCAAGCTGACAGCACCCACATCACGGCTCCGAGTCGGACACAGCCCCGTACTGCGCTGCAGTTGCCACAGCAGCCTGAGCCACTGAGGTGTCCACTATGCACACTGGCATTTTGGCAGCTTGGTCAGAAAGAGGACAGCAAACAGCGAGGCAAACTGTCAGCTGCGAGCCGCATGGCACCGGTAGTGGCCCACTTCAACGGTGGTAGCTGCACGAGGTCGATGCTGAACCCTGAGGCGAGCACATCACACTGTCAGCAAAATCCGGCGGCAGCATACGCCAAGGGCATCCGGCAGCAGGTTGATCACGACCCATCCGGTGACCGTGCCCCTTCAGGCAGCAGTACCTGCAGCACTGGGGCACACCATGCCAAGCATGTGCAGGAGATGAGCACCATGTATGGTTGCACGGCAGAAGACTTCCTACGGGCGGTAAGGAAGCTGAGTGCATGCACAGGTGCCTGCGGCCTGGTCCATATGTCAGCCTGCGCGGGGCAGAGGCAATGCGCGCTGACCTCGCCATGCCACACGTGTCGACGGAATGGAAGCGCCCCCACGCGCGCACGCCCGGCAGTACCCCCGGGCCAGTCCGAGGGCGGGGGTGCGGGTAGCGACGGCGCGGCCGCGGCGGCGGGGGCTGCCGCAGCGACACCTCCAAAACTACCGGCGGTGCCGGCTAGTGGCGCTGCCAACTCAAAGTCTAGCAAGAAACGCCCGGCGGCTACGGCAACCGGCGCGCAACGCCGGCGCCGAACGGCAGCTGCTGCGGCACCGCCTAGCAGCGCCGGCAGCCGCACTCAGTCTGACAGCCTGAGGCTGCAGGACAGCAGCCCCCCCCACGGGACGGCCGTGGGATGGGCGGACATGGACGTGGACCCGCCGGACGATGCCGCGTCACCGCCCCCCCCGACCACCACCACCAGTGGCAGGCCCTCAAAGCCCCAGGCACGAGCATCCCTGGCTTGGGACCTCTCGACGCCCTCGGTCGTCCACGCACTTGACCAGACCAATGAAGCGGATCTACTGCTGCTGCGGTTCACCACGACTGCCAACCCCTTCCGCACTCAGCTGCAGTGCACCCAGTGGGCACGGCTAGTGGAGCACGCCACACGACTACTGGCGGACGCCACAGACAGTGCACGTGAGGCGGCACGGGTGCGCCTCCACCATGGTGCCGGGGCGTTTGCTGATCAGGTTTCTCAGACTCTAGTGCAGCGCGGCTACAGGCTGCTGCACCTGCTAGCAGCGATGGCCTTTGGTAGGCAACCGGAGGGAACCGGTATGCCGCCTGCGGCCCGGCTGGCAGCGTTGCTGTCTGGCGACTTCGCGGAGCTACTGAGAAAGACGCTGTCAGCAGCAGCGGCGCTGCGGGCCCCCAAACCAAACAACGCAGCTATGGCGTCGGCACAAACGCACTTCGATGCCGACTGGACGGAGGCTGACTCCAGGCAGCAAACAGCATGCGCTGCCCTCTCAGGCAAGCGACGGGGGGTAGGCTTGGCTGCCGCACGACTAGAGGCGCGTGAAGCATGCGCCCCAGCAGACGAGGTCACGGCACAGGTGCTGGCAGCAAAGCACCCTGAAACTGGCACCCGGCCGGGGGTAGTCGATACGCCAATGGAGCAAGTGCGCGGCCTGGTACGCGACGCCCGGCGGCACTGCTTACACAGCGCAAGGGTGGCAACGACCACCGGGCCAGCTGGCAGCGGCAGTCCTGTCTTCGAATCGGGTCAGGCACATGATCACAGCGATAGGCCTGAGGATGCTGCCAGCGCAGCCGGACGGCGCCTCGAGGTGGAGGCGGCAGACATACTGTCGACCTTGTCCGCAGCAGGGGCAGGGAAGGCAGGAGGGCTGGACGGCCTACGCTATGAACACCTCTTGATGGCCGCTGGGCCTGGTGCACCAGTGAAAGCAGCCACCCGCCCCGTGAGCAGTGCCTCGCCAGGACTAGCTGGTGATTCAGAATCAGATGTGATGGAACCGGCATTCGCCCATCACCTGGCCAAGGTGTTCACGACGCTGCTTGTTGAGCCCAAACTGCTGCCGGAGCAATCGCAACGGCTTCTCCGCGCCGCGGCCCTCTCAGGCATAGGACAGAAGCGGCGTCCGATCGCCTGCTCCAGTGTCTGGCGCAGACTCCTCGGGTCCACAGCGGCACGGAGTGTCAAGGGCAAGATATCGGGGCTGCTGGCCTCCATGTCGCAGTTTGGCGTAGGATACCGGTCTGGCGTCGAGCATGTGGCAGCGCGCGCGCGCGTGTGGCACGAGCTGTATGGCACCACTATCCAACTGGACTGTGAGAACGCATTCAACAGTGTGGATCGCGCCGCCATTGTGCGGGGGCTTATGCTCTTCTGTCCGGAGCTGCTCCCGCACTTTGAGTCCATATACAGTGGTGACACTGCCCCAGAGATGCGGGTGGAGGTGAACGGTGAAGCTCGCATTATCTGCTCCCACCTAGGGTGCCAGCAAGGGGACCCTCTAGGGCCGCTGTACTTTGCAGTGGCAGCGGCCTTCCTACTCTTCTACCCTGATGGAGTGAATGCGACGCCCGGCAGTATGCCGGCCTACGGCCACAGCACAGCGGAACCGCCAGCCCCGCACTGCGCTTTCCTGGATGACCTCAACGTGCTGCAAGCTGCCTACTTCGACGATGCAGCGGCCGCTGGGGTGGCAGAGGTGATCCGCCGGCTGGCGGCAGGGGGCCTACGCGTTCGACCAGACAAGTCGCTGGCCATCGCCATGCGCGGCACAGTGTTTGATGAAGCGGCCAGAGCACGCCTGCGCGCCCTTGACATACCGTTTGTAGACACCACCATGCCAGAATCCAGTCAGGGCTTTACGTCGGTCGGGGTACCGGTAGGGCACCCAGCCTATGTGCACGCTGCCATGAGCAAGCATCTTGTCGACGCAGGGACATGGCGATTGTCGTGGCAGCTAGCTGGAATGGCGCGGCATCACCTACAGGCAGCACAGTTCATTCTACGCAGGTCACTGACGAAGCGCATGGGCTTCTTAGCTCGGGTCGTTGACACGGCTGTGAGTGAGACATGGTTGCACGCGTTTGACGGGTTCTGTGCATGGACGCTCGAACGCATGCTGCATCTGCACGGCTGCTCTACCGCGGCAGCCATGAAGTCACACCTGCTGGCCGCCTGCACTGCTGGTGACAATGAGGAAGCCAGCAGTGGCAGCGTGCTGGTATTGCCGCGCTTGGGCCCGCCAGAACTCACGGACATCGCAGTGCCACTGCGGGCGTCACGGTTGCCGGAGCGACGAGGCGGTCTGGGCATGCCGCTTTTGGGGCTACTGGCACCAGCCGCATACACGGCCCAGGCATGCACAACACTGAGGCCGGCAATAATTCATGCCACTGTGGCAGCAGGGGCCCTGAGGCTCGGCACTGACGAACACGGCGCAGTCACCTGGTTCGCGCAGCACTCATGCGCAATACGCGAGGACCAGGGACTGCCGCCAATCATCGAGGCCGTGCGACGCTCTACGCGAGCGCTGACAGCTGATGGCGGCGAAAAATGTGGTGGTGTGCCAACCACAGAGGGTGAAAGTGTGTGAGACCCAGTCTCAACCTTGACTTGAAACAGCCGGAAATGCCCACTGCCTGGTGCCGTGGGAGGTGGACCGGAGCGCCCTCCCCAAGTGCAATATCACCCTGATATGCAAGCGTGGCTAAACAGGTAGAAGCAGAAGAAGCTGTGCCATGTTGAAGGTTAAAGTCGTGTCTGATTACTAAGCCCTACAGCGTTCCCGCACACAGTTGAAGTACGACCCAAGGGGAAACCCTCTTTTTAGGTTGAACTAGCCAGATAAGGGGGCCGCTTTACGACATACGCCCCCATCCATCGACTCCCAGGCGCATGGATCAAAGAAAAGCGGCCAGTCAAATAACAACACTGTGCGCCGTGCATGCAAGTCACATAATTTCGCAACAGCTTCTTAGCAGATTTCACAGGCATAAAGTTCCTGGAGTTGAGGTTATCACATGATAAACAGGCAACAATCAGCACATTTCAGGTTAGCTGGCCCCTCTTTAAGACGCTGTTAGAAACCAGGAAGTCAGGCGTGCCACGCCACTGTCTGCTCGGGGACTGATATTATTTTCTAAAGGGGTGTGTGATCAACGTAACGAGCAGTCCCTCTCCAGGGCACTCGCGACCGATCTGGTAGCGCCTCCTCACAACATCACCCCCGAAAATGGGAGCACCTGAGCGCCACTACCAGGCGGACGGGGTCACACATTAAGGTGCCACTGCCGCATCACACGGGAGCATATATATATCTAATACCACCGTAATGCCATTCCGAGGACCCACGGCACAGCTGGCCATGAGAACAATTTCAGGCACGACGGACTGTCACCTGAGCCTGCCTTTTTTTTTTTTTTTTTTTTGGCTGACTGGAGATGATGACAGGCAGACGGGAGGCGCCCATGAACCCAATCACGGTTGCTCGCTGCTGCAGTAATTTTGGTTGGAGTAGTTTGGAGTAGGTAGGGAATTTTTTGAACTTCAAGTGGGTGGCACTATGACGACCTTGAATCATTTTGGTCTATGTATGGGGCTGGCAGTTCATCTATGTCCACATGTGACCCACCTACCACGCAGAGGTATCGCCTCACAGGACTGGACTTGAACCCAGGTGGCCTGCTACACATCCACATCGTTACTGCTACGTCATTGATGTGATCAGCAGCAAAATCAATAGGGGAACACTGCGGAAATTCTACTATACCGCGATGGCCTGATTACGTCCGCAGGCAACGCGACACTTCAACTTCGCGTGTACTGTGCTAGCGCCTATACGCACGTCCAGGGCCTGATGGCCTCACCAGCTATCGCAGCGGGCACGCGGTACTCCCAGTTTGCTTGCCTTCCTCCCGGGTATGCCCATCGTCCGCAACGGCCATTGCCGCATTTCTTGAAACTTGAACGAACTTGGCCCGCCCGCCTCGCGCCTTGAATCTTGAAGTTCAAGTTCTTGTGCCCTGACTCATCCAACATCTGAGGCATGCAATTCAGGAAAGGCGCCCTTACGGGCTGTGGGATAAGCACCAATGTGGGACCCACGCCGTACAATTGAAAGTTTTGAGTTGAGAGCGCGTCATCCTGTGCTCAAAATACAGTGAGGTGAGTTGTCAAGTTCGTTATCAGCTCCCGTCGATGAAGGTGAGCACTCGCGCTGCAGCGGCAGGAGGGTGCCAGAATGTGCCTACACGCTCTGTAAGGAAAGATGATGTATGGTGGAGCGTGTAGATGAGATTGGTGAAATGCTTGTCGCCCCTTGCTGCCCTTCCTCGATAGCGTCCGGCAAAATCCTGCAATTGCGCAATCAGCTCATCTGGTTCGGGAGCGTCAACTGGGCAAATAAACTCCACCATACCATTGGCCTGTACATGCACCACATAGCCATCGCAACTGTCAGTTGATGTCTCATTCCAAGCTTTCAGAGACACCTTCACAATATCACCCTTGGCATAGCGGCATGGAGTGCGTGGCAGCGTTGAGGCTGCTGGCGTTACTGGCTTGTCAGCTGCGTCACGGGTGGAGGTAACTCGCTTTTCCTGTGGAACGTTTGTAAAAGGGGGTGTTTCCACCACTGCATGCCTCTCTTTCACAAGCTTCAGTCTACTGCAGTGGATGTACTTCAACATCACCTGACCCTGATGCGTTGCACGCAAGACATAAGTGTCTAAGCCCGGTATACGCCTCTCTACTACAAAAGGGCCCAGCCACCGATCTGCCTTCAACTTGCGGCTTAGACCTTTGCGCACAGGCGGATAATGGACTAGTACTGTATCACCGGGTTGGAAGCGCCGCGCATAGCCCTGCTCCTTTGCTGCTTCTTCGCGCAGCCTCTCCTCCTGCTCTTGAAGCGATGATTGGACCAGGCGGTAGCCCTCCTGTATAGCGTCATGGGAAGCCTCCAGGTGCTCCGCGGCAGTACGCCACCTGTTGGACAACTTAGACACACGTATATCTCCTAGCATAGCCTCAAACGGCAACAACGGCTCGCGACCGTACAACATGCGGAAAGGTGACATGCCATAGGTGGTGTTAGTGCAAGCGCGGTGATTGAAGAGGGCCTGCGGGAGCACACGATCCCAGTTGCGTTGATTGTCTTCTACAAGCATGGACAAAATGTTCACAAGTGAGCCATTGGTGCGCTCAGTGAGACCGTTGCATGCGGGGTGGTAGGGTGAAGTGAAACGTTGCTCAACGCCCAGCAATCTGGTCAGCTCTTTCATCAACGCTCCCCTGAATTCTTTCGCATTATCACACAGGAACATCTGCGGGCACCCATGCCTAGGTACTATTTCACTAACGATGATGCGCGCTACCGTCTGGGCTGACTTATCAGGGATTGCAAAGGCCTCCGGCCACCTAGTGAGGTAGTCCGTGAAAACCAAAATAAAACGGTTGCCATCGTCTGATGTTGGCAGAGGACCTACTATATCAAACCCTACCAACTGGAATGCATGTTGCAAATCAATATCTCCAAAGCCATGTACCCTAATTCGTGCATCACGCCTTGACTTGCGCTTCTGACACGCCATGCAAGAAAGCACCCAATGAAAAACATCCGCATACATGCCTGGCCAAAAGTACCTGCGCCTAACCTTGTCATAGGTGCGAGCAAAAACCACTGTGGCCTCCCCCGATTGCACCGTCATGACACTCAAGCAACACGCGCTCGCGCAGAGCCTTTGGTATAACCAACAAGTCTGTCCCTGCCCTGTGTGACCTTCCCCCTGCAGCAATATACATCTTAGCTTCGCGCATATAATAACCTGCACGTTCAAAAGCACGCGCCTCTTCAACTTCAACTGGGGTTAGACCATGAGCCCTACTACTGGCTTTTGCTTGGAGGTATTTCACAACCTTGCCAAGCACTGGATCGCTGCCCAAAGAATCTGCTAAGTCACTCGACTGAAAAACTGGACGCTGCCGCTTCTTAAACTTTAATGAACCACCTGTTTCTTCGTCACTGTCAAACTCGTCTCCATCGTCCAGCGTTGGTTCTCCTAGGTGATCATCTTCGCCCTCTGGCCACAATTGCGCCACCGCTGTCATGCTGACCTGCACTCTCGAGCACTGCACTCCACCTGTCTTCTCAACGTCGCTAAAAGCAAGAACAGGCACTGCAATTCTTTCTTTGGTGTCAGGTGTGGGCCTCTGCACGCCCCCATGCAGCGAGGTCTGCGCTGCATTCACAGAGAGGTCAACACCTGCAGACATCATGACATAAGCACCGTCCCTGATACGAGAGAGAGCATCTGCATTACCATTCTCTTTACCAGGCCTATGTACTATATCCATGTTGTATTCTTGCAGTTCTGATATGTAACGTTCTTGCCGCTTAGTTCGCGGTTCTGAGCCCCCCATGAGATGCGCTAGCGCAGAGTGATCAGTTTGTAGAGTGAACGTGTTGCCATTATGCAAAAACTGCCTGAAGTAGTGAACCCCTTCCACGGCCGCTAGCGCTTCCCTATCATAGGTGCCGTAGTTGCGCTCGGCAGTTTTTAAAGTCCTACTATAATATCCTATGGGATGCTCACCATTGACAGGACAAATTTGCGTCAGCACTGCTCCAACTCCATAGTCTGAAGCATCTGTTTGCAATACCAGCTTGACTGTACCATTAAGGATCCCTTTCAAGTCTGGATGAGCTAGCACAGGGGACGTTTTTAGCGCCTCCTTCAAAACCTGCCAAGTTGCTACACAATCATCAGAAAGCTCAAACGGCACACCTTTGCGCGTGAGGTTTACCAGGGGCTCCGTGATTGTAGAAAAATTGGAAATGTACTGCCTATAATATGCTGCCATACACAAAAAGGAACGCACATCATGGAGGTCAGTGGGAAGTGGTATTTTGTCGATGGCTGCCACTTTTGATGGGTCCACACGTTTACCTCGCGCATCCACAATGTGGCCCAGAAACTTGACCTCTGTCATTGCGAAATGACACTTTGATGGCTTCAGCTTGATACCAACTGAGAGCAAGCGGCTCAGCACTACCTTCAAATGCTTCATGTGTTCCTCGAAAGTTTTGCTGAAAACCAAAATATCGTCCACATACACTAATGCATACACCCACAACGCATCATGTCCCATGGCCAACTGCATCAGACGCTGAAAAGTAGATGGCATATTCATGAGCCCCATGGGTCCAACCTTCCATTGGTAGCACCCCCATTTGGTCTGAAATGCTGTTAGCGGCCTGGATTCTCTATCAAGTTCAACATGCCAGAATCCAGCTACCGCGTCCATAGAGCTGAACCACTCAGAGCCACTCAACGCTGAATGCACCTCATCAATGCGTGGCAACGGAAAACCATCATGGCCGCTGCCCTTTTCTTTGACCGCTTGATTAACCGCCCTCAAGTCTTGCACTACTCGCAGTCCCCCATCCGGCTTGGGTATTATCATCAAAGGGGAGTTCCAAGGCGAATTTGACGGTTCAATCACACCTTTCTTAATCAAAAAATCTATCTCCTTCCACAGCACTTCAAGCTCCTTCAAGCTGTACTTGCGCAATCTTGCACGTACTGGTCTAGCATCCCCTACATCAATATGGTGACGGACCAACGACGTCTTTCCGGGCCTGCCATCAAATGAGAAGATACCTTTCCTAGCCATGCTACGCAGCAAATCCGTTAAAATTTCTTTCTGCTTGTTTGTAAGGTGATCCAATTCCCCTATTTTGAACGCGGCAAACCACTCCAACTCCCGCGCTCGCTGCACTGCTTCTTCGTCCGTACACTCATTGACAGGTTCTGTACCTGCGCCAGTGTCAACACCAGGTTGCGATTCTACATCAATCTTTGCTTCCTGTTTAGTTCCAGCGTGAGTTTCTGAGACTGCAGTGCAAGAAGTTTTCGCTGGTGGGGGCTCTGCAGGCGGTCGTACCCCCGGTACCGTGCCTGCTACAGGGATTGTTCTGTCATCAGCAGTGCTCATCCCCTCAACTTCAACTTGGCGCCCCCAACCATGCGCACTACTCTGCGCAAACAAATTCTCCGCAGCTGTTCCATTTATGGCCCCTTCAGACTGTGCACGTGCTTCCGCAGGCGTGACACACCCCATCGCTACCATGAAGCAGGCTGTGGCCAAACGATCATTGCGTTCAACACTCGCTATCCTGGCTTTGACCGCTGCCAATTTACTGTCACGCGCAGGTGTATCAGACTGTCTCAACGACTCCGCGGACAGCTTCAGCAAACTGCGTGTAATGCCTACTTCATGTTGGTGTACCTCCTTCTTCCACATCCGCTCATCCAACAAGTGTAGATGCCCCACTTTAACACCCGGTTTCAGCTTACCGGTACGCTTCACAATAGTGATGTTTATAGTGCTGGTTTGATTACCTTCTTCCACCAACACTCGCTGGCGCCGCACTGCCCAGTGCCCCTTTGGGTCTACTACCCCTTCTAGCACATAGTTGCCCGGCGGCACCCACCCTGTCCACGTCACCAACACTGCAACTCCTGCTGTTGTAGGTTCAGTTACTGGGTATTGTTTGGCAACGCGTACTGTAGCTTGCTTGTGCGCCAATGCGCCTTGCTCAGCAACTAGCAGAATATCGTCCCACCCTGGCAATTTAGCATTGGCGGTAGCGGCTACGCCTGGGTCTTCTGACATGTGATTCTTGCCCAAGCGCTCATCAAGCTCATCCATCACTTGGTTGTATGCTTCCAACATTGTCATCTTACCTGGCGTGCGCGCCCCGCCGCTGCGATGGCCTTCAGCGTCTTCACCGCTGGCGTCGCCGTCGCCGTTGCTTGCGTCTTCACCGCTGTCCGCGTCGGTGCTTCTTGCCGTGGTGCTGGTGCTTGAAGTTGAAGTTGAGGTAGAGGTCGGCTGTGGTCCTGGCTCGCGGTTGTTGTTGCCAGCGCTCTTGACCGAGCCCTGCATGTGCCGTAGCTTGCGCAAAAATGGCGTGCTAGGCAGAGAGGAGGCAATGAGTACAGGCCCCACGAGAGTGCCGCCCTGACGGTGATCCTCAGGCAGTGCATACGGGCCAAGTGTCTGCACAAAAATGCCATCCTCAATGAGACGCGACGCCGCTGGGTGCAGGCGATGCTGCGTGTCAAACAACACAGGCTCAGTGCGCAAGATGCGCACAATAAATGACATGACTGGTGCCAGCACGATCTGGCCACAACCTTTTGCCAGGGCAGTCTGACTGACCCCCGGCGGCACCTTGATCCACCACAAGCCGTTGGCTCGCATCACGTCAGCCTGCGAGGGGACATACCGCTGTGAGAGCGAGAACTCAATGTCACCTCGACGCATGTGGTCGTCTGCAGGCTGGCGAAACACATGGAAGTGGCGTGAAACGAGAGTGGGAGCACTGCGCTTGGCGTCATGTGTCCAGCGAGCTGTGGCATTGCGCGGCGGCAGCACATACACAGGGTTAGACACGCCCCACATTTCACCAGGGTTAATCTGCACTCTCTCCTGCTTGTGACCGCCATACTTGGCCTCCTCAATCCTGCCTGCCACTGTACGCAAGGTGTCTACAACAGTTTGGTCTCCCCTGGTGATGAGAAAGAACACGCGATTGCGCAGGTTAGGGAACCCTAGGTCTGCACCTGAGAGCTCAAATGACAACACATGGTATCCTGCCTGGTGCGCATGCTCAATCGCCAACTGCCCGCTGATTGTCTCGCTGATCTCTGGCACATTCTCAATCATCAGGCATTTCACGCCTCGCTGAATGGCTTTGTCCACCAACTTTGGGGTTACCTGATTTGCTTCTGCATCAACTCTGATCTCCCCAGCTGGCTTGAAGCGCTGTCTGCTGGCGCCTTCACAACGGGTGCTGGCAGTTACTAGGTCAGGGTCTATCTCCATAATCCTGTCCCACACCTTATTAGATGTGTAGTCTGCCACCAGCAAGGGCACGTTGGGGTGAGATGCGCGAAAGATGGCAGCATATGTATCATCTATCTCCACTGCCAATGCTACCTGCGCCCCTCCCATAATCGCACCTTTCACGGAGCTGCCAATGCCCGCCCCCAAGTCTACCACTGTGAGGCTTGACACGGTCATGTGCTCAACGTTTGGGTACTCACCGCGCTCCACTGGTGAAATTGCTGCCCACCTGTCTGGGTGGCAATCCTGCACTGCCCAAGTTGACCCCCCCTTTTTGTCGTAGCACCCTGCGCGCCTATCTGCATCAAGCTCAGCAAGCGCCACGTCAACTTCAACTTCAACTGTCTCATCACAAGACTGAGTGCGCGCAGCATCGAGCTCCATGTCACTGTCGTCTGCTGAATCTTCACCTGACATCTTTGTCCAGTCTGTCTCCTCCACATACCTGTCAGCCGGCTCTCCGTCCTCTGAGGCACTGTCAATCGACTCTGAGCTGACCGACATTACCTCACTCAACTCACCGTTGTGCCAGCGTCTGTGCTGCACGTCTACCTCCCATCCCGCTTTCGGCAGATCATCCACCCTGATTACCCTCTCATCATCAACACTGTCAAGGTCAATAGGTGGTTGCATTCGCTGCGTGCCCTTGCTCAACACAAACTTCGGGCCAGGCTCACCATTCTCCGCACGCTCCTCCAACAGCTCCGCGGGCAGCGACCCATACTCAAACTTCAACACCGAGCCTAGGTCAACTGCAACTTCGGCCGACTGTACTCCCTGTTGGTTGCCAGCATTGCGCGCGCTACGCCATTGGTCACGCTTGGCTGCTACCTCATCAGGGGTCAGCGACTTGACTGCTTTGTTAGGGAAGTCAGGATGCTGTACCATAGCAGGCGAGCGACTCGTGAGCATGTCCAACCGCATACGCGCAATGGTGCTGTAGCTGAGCAGGAACTGAGGGTCGATTTGGTTGCTCACATGAAAGTCAACTTGAGCTGAGACGCCCGCAATCTCCACCTGCACAGTCACCATAAACATCACTGCTACCAGGTGCCTGCCAACCCCACGAATCGCCTTAAATGTGGGCTGGCGCTGGGATTGCTCCAAACGCACTGCCTGCTGCGCCGTCTCTGCCCTGTCTCTCAGCTTACGCAACAGAAGGCAGTATGCCCTGAACTGCATCACATCGCAGCCTGCGCACGAATCCAGATAAACCACTGCAGGCATGACATTGTGAATCTGCGCCTCTACCATGAGCACCACTGGGGCCATCCTGCCAATTTGGCCACCAGCATCAGCACCTGCCACGCAGACCAGACTACTCACCTCTGCTACCTCATCATCTGCCACGAAGCAGCAGCACTCAGCGAACTTGTCGGGGTCGCAGCTCAGACACACCCGGCCTGCCGACGGATCCCACGCGAAGTAGGTGCGCGCCGAGAAGAAGTACTCTGCCTCGTTGTCCGCCCCCACGCCAAACGCAGTGGACCACGTGGGCGCAGTGGGGCCTACTGCTGGCCTCTCGCCGTGTACAATTGCCAGCACAGCCTGCACCAACTCAGGGGAGAGACTGGAGGGATCAAGGGGGAAGTTGTTAGCGACACGAGCCCCCCCCCCGGTGTTGGAGATCAAACCCCCGTTTGGCCTGGAGTTGATGTTGCCCCCGATGTTGGGCGCGGCGCCCCAGCCCTGCCTGCCGTAATTGGGCGGGCCCTGGCGGTTGCCAGCAGGGTAGTATAGCTGCCTGTGAGGAGCGGTCTGCAGAGGAGCACCGTGACGTTGACTCATTGCGCGGATAAGTGAGTCAAAACGCTGGTTCATGTCACTGGCATGCTGTTGAAGATGGGAGCTGAACCTGTCCAGCGCTGCATTCCACGGAGTTTCAGCGTTAGTGTCAGTAGCCCGGGTGTTAGGCACAGCGCCGCTGCCGCCCTGCGTGGCAAGAACGTCAGCCCCAGAAGCGCCGCCCTCAGAGTTTTCCGACTCAGATTCTGACCCGCCACCACTAAATGCATATGTCGAGCCCCCCCGCTTCTCAGACTTCTTACTCACCTCTGCCGCCAAGTATGCGCGCACTGACATGCTCTTCGTCGCAGCCACTACACTCTCTGCCTGCTGCAGTTTCAGCCTTACCGACGCCATGTCCACTTGATCCGTCCCTTGGCGCTCGAGCACCACCCTGAACTCTACCAGTGCCTCCAAGAACTTTTCAACTCGGGCCTTCACATCTTTGGATCTTGCCAGAGTGTCAATGAGCCTTCTGACAAACCTGTCTCTGAACACCTTCTCTCCCAACTCCAATCCGTGCAATGTGTATCGCAGCACTTTCTCAAAGTCCAATAAAAATACCTGGATGCTCACTCCCGGCTCCAGGCGCAGCTGCTCCAACCTTGTGTCTGCCTTGCTACGCTGCATTGACTCACTATACTCGCGGTCGAGGTGAGCATGCAACGCACTGATTTGCCTGCCTGACAGGTCGCCATTAGCGCCCCTATGTTCGTGCAGGAACGCCTTAATGCTCCTACGCAGCTCGGCGGACAAGCAGTATTGCAGCATCAAAGCAACATATGACGGACAAGTGCGCAGGTCCGAGTTGGGATCGGGGATCGACTGCACCCCTTCAAACGACACACGCGCTGCAAGCGAGTCCAACCACTCCTGCATCATGCACGTAATGACCTCATGGCTGATGGCCTTGTTGTCCACCCCTCGGTACTCTAAACCTGCCTCCGGGGGGTCATCCAAAAAATAGAGCGTTTCATGTGACACACCTTTGAGCGCCCGAGGAGCCATCGCGCGCAAGGCAGCCGTGCGTTGCTGGGCTGCCTCTTGCCTGGTGATCACTTGCGGGTCGTCATCCTCCGTCCGCTGCTGCGGCGGAGGAGGCGGCGGCGGCGGTTGCTGCTGCTGCTGCTGCGGCGGCGACATCGCCACTGGCAGCTGCTGTTGCTGCTGCTGCGGCTGCTGCTGCGGCTGCTGCTGGTGCTGCTGCAGCGGCAAACCCTGTTGCTGCAGCTGCAACTGGTGAGCCTGCTCGCGCCACGTATGCAGCTCGTTCACAGCTATGGGGTCATTGAGGTTACCCCTCATTTGGTGTACGAGCTGAGCAAGAGTGCGGTCTACACAGCGGTCAGTTATGGCATCTCTTGGCATAGTGAACTCAAGGCCTGCGATTGGCACCGAGGGAGGCACTGTCAGTACAGGGCCCTTGTCAGGATCAAGGCAGTCAGCAGCCAATGGGCCCTCTACGCGCGCCCAGTTGGCAGCGTCAGCCAGCGGCTCCGCAGGGGCCAACGGCTGCACCCAGTAGGGTCTAGCAACTTGCAATCTGGTGCACGACGCAGGCAAATAAAAGTCTTCTCCCGTGTCATCGCCCCGCACAAGCAACAAGGGTCAAACACATTCCTGTCAAGCACATGAGTGTCAGTGCCACAAAATCCTGCACCATGACACATGTGCGCCATGCCCTGCCTATTTTGGCCCTCATAGGGGTACCCTGTGGGAGAATGCAAGGAGTCAGAGTGTGCGCCGCGACCTGCATCGCTGTAGGGTTCACCAGTGTCCGTACAACAATGTGGTCAGTGATGGCATGAGCTCTAGGGAAACGGCCCAACGGCTGGCACCAGGCCGGCGCAACCTGCACAATCACGGCTTGGTCCGGTCGTCCTTCCCTATTCACACCTGCACCCTTCGGATTCACTGGGTGTAGAATGGCCAACTCATACCCAGACGGCCTCCACCTCACATAGTTTGGCTCTATACCCCCCACCAACTCAACTTCCCATTGCGCGGGCTCATCATCTCCGCGCGCATAGTCACGCTGCAGCCGCGTCGCAAACGTTTTGTCATCATGCTTGATCACCACCCCTACACGGGCAATGCGTTTTTCATCACGCTCCAACCACACCAAAACTAGCTCACCGGTGTGGGCTCCTCATCTGCCCGGACTTCGGATCTCTGGTTAACCAGCCAGACATCTTCCTCGCGCATACGCTTAAGTGCGCTGCGCGCCTGCAAGAACCCCTCTGGGTAGCGGTGCCAAAGAGCTGCCACATTGCGCTTCTCAACCTGCGTCAGTGCTACCGTCAGTGGGTCACCTTCCTTATGAATGGTCCTGCCTTGCAGAGGTACTGTTTCCACCAGCGCCTCAATTTTTGCCTTACGGCTTGAATTCACAGATGTGGTGAACGAGCCCACACTCTCAGGTGCCCTATGCACTCCATGAGCAGTGCTGGTCTGAGAGCTAGTTCCGCTGTCTGACATATTGACTACTTCATTAAAAATATTTGAAAAATTAATTGAGAAATATTCAGTATCAATCCTTACTTGCTGAACCCTGCTTGTTCAGTGCCGACTGCTGTTCGAGTTCTCCCCCCAGCGTCAATGTAATTTGACGCTAGACGAAACAGCAGAAGTAGCACACCCAAACGAAGTGAACGAGCCGTAGAGAGTAATGTAGCAAGAACGCAAAGCTACGCGAACGTGAAGAGCAGTATCTGTCAAACTTACGCAAATACGGAAAAATTTGCTCCGCCCGCAATAAAAAGATACGGTCACGGCGTGCAGTCTGACGCACGCACACGCCGTTCACCCGAGCCAGAGACTCGTGAACCAACACAGGCGATAGGTATCGCAAACAAAAGAGGTAAACAACTGCTGTGCCCTGCGCAGGCGCGGCAGCAACTTACCCAAGCAAAATATCCGCCCGAAAAACGGAGATGGCGTTGTCGCCGCTTACAGCTGCTGTCTGCCCGGCACTCCGTGTGTGACTGGCCCCCAAGTCCTGGACTCACGAGTGCTGTAAGTGCCGCTCCCGAAAGAACGCCAGTAACAGCACAGCTTATGGTGCAGAAACCCGAACCCCAGCCGCCACCTCAGTTGCGTGCAGCAGAGGTGCCGACGGAAACAGCGAACACTCCCGTGCGTGCAGTGCCCCGAGCACTACGCGAACTTGTACGTGACAGGTCAGCACCTGCCGAGATCAGCCATTGTGGTGGTGTGCCAACCACAGAGGGTGAAAGTGTGTGAGACCCAGTCTCAACCTTGACTTGAAACAGCCGGAAATGCCCACTGCCTGGTGCCGTGGGAGGTGGACCGGAGCGCCCTCCCCAAGTGCAATATCACCCTGATATGCAAGCGTGGCTAAACAGGTAGAAGCAGAAGAAGCTGTGCCATGTTGAAGGTTAAAGTCGTGTCTGATTACTAAGCCCTACAGCGTTCCCGCACACAGTTGAAGTACGACCCAAGGGAAACCCTCTTTTTAGGTTGAACTAGCCAGATAAGGGGGCCGCTTTACGACAAAAATCACGCACAGCTGTGGCCGAGCAGCTCCCAGCATCGTTGCTACGGTGGGCAGCAGATACGACGGCCGCAGCGTCGACGCTCCCACTGCGGTGCAAGCGATCTACGCCGCAACTGCCGTCACGGAGACAGTGACCACTGAGCCAGCCCCACACACCCACGGCATTGTGCCTGGCGCCGAGGCGGCCGCTGCGGCGGCGACCGTACCTGGCCCTCAAGCCGCTGCCGCGGCTGCCCCTTCCACGCCCGCTAAAACACAAACTAGCGCGGAAGAAAGCAAGCTGCAGCGGCGGGCAGGAGGACGACGACGACGACTGGGAGGCCTATGCTGACGAGATCTGCAGGAAGGTAGTGCCCGCCGCCGGCG
>JAFCMP010000245.1:0-37178 GCA_017506865.1 Tribonema minus
GCGCTGCTGCAGCCGCACCCCATACTCAAGGCGTTCGGCGACGTCAAGACGGTGGGTTTGCTGCGTTGTCCCGTGATTAGGAATGGTGTGCAACTCTCAAGTTGTAACCCTATGTCTAAGGCTGCTGGCGTGGCTGTGCTGCTACTGCGGCACGCATACCCCAGTTGGCTACGCCAACATGGTGATCAGTTCGTGTGCAGGGTGTGTGCTTTGCGTAGAGGAATGTGAAGGGTTTTGAGGAGCGACTTGGCAGAAGCAGCGGCAGAGTGCGCAAGCTGTTAATTCGCACACGGGGGCACCACCAGGCACAGCTGCCCCCCCCCCCCCCACACACACACACACGTGTGCGCAACAACAAGCTGCGTCTGCAAGCTCCATCTCCATCAACTTCGGCCTCCATCTAAACCCAAACCCTACATGAATTCATTCTCCATCTGACCCTAGCCCTAACTACCCCCCCCCTCACACACACACAGGTGCACAACAACGACTGCGTCATGCTTCTGTAAGCTCATTCCCATCAAGTTCAGCCTCCATTTAACCCAAACACTGAGTTCAATCTCTATCTGAACCTAGCCATTACTACCCCTTACCCGTTCCGCCCCCCCCCTGCCGCCCAGGTGCGCAACAACAACTCGCCGCGCTTCGGCAAGCTCATCACTATCAGTTTCTGCCTTCATCCACACCCCAAACCCTACATCAATGCAATCTCCACCTGACCCAAGCCCTACCCCCACCCCCCCCCCCCCCCCCCCCTCTTCCCCTCTCCCAGGTGCGCAACAACAACTCGTCGCGCTTCGGCAAGCTCATCACCATCAAGTTCGACCGCCTCGGCGCGATCTGCGAGTCGACCGTCGTCTCGTACCTCCTCGAGAAGTCGCGCGTCGTCCACCAGTCCGCGGGCGAGCGCAACTACCACATCTTCTACGAGCTCGTCGCCGCCGCGGAGGAGGACCCCGCGCTGCGCACGCAGCTGAAGCTCGACTCGTGCGAGGCCTTCGCGTACCTGAGCCAGAGCGGCGTCACGCGCATCGAGGGCGTCGTCGACGAGAACGACTTTGACGAGGTGCGCAACGCCATGAACATCCTCAACTTCGACGCGGGCGCGCAGGCCGAGATCTGGCGCGTCGTCGCCGCGATCCTCCACCTCGGCAACGTCAAGTTCACGGACAGCGCCGCCGTCGACAAGGACGACAACGCGCGCGTGTGCAGCGCGCCCGTCCTCGCGTTTGCGGCCGAGCTGCTGGGCGTCGCGCCCGCGACGCTGTCGCGCGCGCTCACGGAGCGGCTGCTCAGCGCCGGCAAGATCATCGTGCCGTACAAGGTGAGGACGAGCATCAGGACTTCCTTTATTTCTTGCTTACCTGCAGTTTTGTGTAGCGCTCCGCCAGTGCGAGCAGGTTGTGAAGTCGGTGGTAATTTATGTACTTGAAGCATGCACCACGCTGCGCGAGTGCAAGCGCTGTGTGTGTTTCTATAAAGAATGGGACGCTGTCGCGCGCGCGCTCACGGAGCGGCTTTTGAGCGCTGGCAAGATCGTGCCGTACAAGGTGAGGGCGGCCGGAGAAAGTGTTCTCGTCACCTCAGAATGGTCGTACGTCAAGTATCTTGTTGCTTCGTCGCCTTTCGTGCGAGCAGTACCATAGTGCCTGACCGATGCAAACAGGCTGCCGACTTGGTCGGACGGTATGTATATACATGTAGGCCTTCAAAGATCACCGTACCGCACCCGGTGACTGTGCCGCTGCGCTGCTGATCATGCATACGGGGGAGGGGGGGCATGGCGCGCCTGCCAAGTCACCTGTACTGCAGCGCGCATTGTTCATGCAGCCAGTTGCGCGGCTACATGCGCTCCTATCGCAGGCGTCACTGGGGTTTCATTTGCCGGCGATTGATGCATTTTGTCGAGGAGCACGTCAACGGTGCAGTTGCTGACACTCTGCTGCACGTGTGGCACCATGAAGTGCTGGTAGGGGAGCGGTGCAGCCAAGCCATGCAGCATTCGCGGTTGTGCACCTGCCAGCGAGGCCATGCAGGCGTGCAACACCGTGCCGCAGTTGCTGGAGGAACACGTGTGCAATACCTGAAACGCGCGGGCACCTTGCGACTGTCGCCATCCCAAGCATACCGGCAGCAAGGTGTTGAAACTTCAACTCACAACTTCATCTGCACGAGACCTCCCACAGGTGCGCGAGGCCATGGGCACGCGCAGCGGCATGGCCAAGTTGCTGTGTACGCGCTCATGTTGATGATGGTGTGCAACTTCAACTCATAACTTCACATTCATGATGACGCACCTACAGGTGCGCGAGGCGATGGACACGCGCGACGCCATGGTGAAGACGCTGTACGCGCTCATGTTTGAGTGGATCATCCGCAAGATCAACGTGACGCTGGAGAAGAATGCCGGCAGCGCGTCCGCGCGCAACACCAAGGACTCCATCATCGGCCTCCTCGACATCTTCGGCTTTGAGAGCTTCGTCACCAACAGGTGCGCGCAGCTGAGACGTGGGTTAGGGCTTAGTATATTGTTTCAAGTACGGCTGGGGCCAGATGCACGTTGCCGCTCTGAGTCTGGGCTCGGCATATGAGTTCGCGGCGTGCATGTACCAAGGCGATGACAATGATGCATCGAGGCGCAGTGTCAGAAGGCACCAGATGCAACACGGCACAACTGCTCGGCAGTGATGTTGCATCGCGCACCGCTTCACGTTGAATCGCAGGTGTGACATGGAGCATGCTGCATGAGTGCAGTGAGAGCCAGAGTCAGAGTCTCGTGCGCCCCTCATGGGTGAGGTGGTCTCAACAGGTTGAGCAGCTGGGTGCAACTGCATCCAATATTGCTGTACATACCTACATACACCTGCTTTGATGAACGTGATCTGACACACCTGACACACCGCCGCATGCGCACGCGCGCCCGTGCCCCCCCCCCACCCCCCCCCCCCAGCTTTGAGCAGCTGTGCATCAACTACTGCAACGAGAAGCTCAACAACCACTTCAACGAGCACGTCTTCAAGCACGAGCTCGCCATCTACAGCGAGGAGGGCGTCAACGTGCGCGACCTCTCGTACAAGGACAACATGCCCATCCTCGAGTTCCTGGAGAACAGCCACAACGGCATCTACTCCATGCTCGACGAGCAGATCATGATCAACGGGACGGACGACAAGTTCCTGAGCCGCGTCAACCAGGTGCGGATCCTGAGCGCGCGCGCCGGCTGCTGCCTGCTGTGCTCCCGTCGCAACATGCACGCATGAACCATTTGATGAGCACTGCTGCCCCTGCTCTGCCTCCCCCACCTCGTGCGCGCGTGTACTGCGCAGACGCACTCCAAGCACCCGTAGTACGTTATGCCTTCGTGCACAAACAGCGCGCACGCATTTCACAGTGAGCACTGCTGCCCACCCCCCCCCATCCCCCGCGCAGACGCACTCCAAGCACCCGTACTACGTGATGCCGTCGCGCAAGAACTGCGCGGACCCGGACACGCGCAACTGCTTCGGCGTCCTCCACTACGCGGGCGAGGTCTTCTACA
Organism: Tribonema minus; assembly: GCA_017506865.1. NCBI lineage: Eukaryota > Xanthophyceae > Tribonematales > Tribonemataceae > Tribonema > Tribonema minus. The sequence goes on from JAFCMP010000245.1 coordinate 3,539, forward strand.
ACGTGCGCGGCTTCCTCGACAAGAACCGCGACGCGCTGCACCCCGACGTCATCGAGGCGATACAGAGCAGCAAGTCGGCGCTCGTGTCGGAGATATTTGACGAGGACAGCGCGCTCGGGCGCGGAAAGTTCTCCAGCATACGCGACGCGGGCTCGCCGGGCGGCGCGGGGTCCCCTGGCGGTCAGGTGAGAGAGGGGGGAATAGACGTTGCGGCGACGCGCGCGTGGAAACACTTGTTGATGGTGTGGCACGCACAGTAAGCGTTCTTGCACCACGTGATGGTATGGGGACTCGGATGTAGTATGCAGTGAATATGCAGCATTGTCATCGCTGCGGAAAGGGACCCAGCGCAAGCACATCAAGTGGCTGGCGGTACTGCTGAGGGGCACGAGGGCAAAAGGGCCCACTGACGGTGCACACTGATGGTGACGCTCAGCACAAAGTGCGGCAGCATTGCTCAGTACCTGCGCAGCTCTCGCCAACTCCATCCCCCCTTCATGACTTCATGTTGCGATGCACACGCCGCGCACGCAGGCGTGCAAGTGCGAGATTGCAACGGGCAACACGCACTTGTGGTGACGCTCAGCGCGACTGCTTGACAGCATTGCTCAGTGACTGTGCGGCTCACCCCCCCAGCCCCCCCCTCCCTCATTCCCCTGTGCCGCCATGCGATGTCGCGCTCCGGCAGGCGCGCAAGGGCCAGATGGCGACGGGCACCCTCGGCAAGCAGTTCATAGTATTGAATTATAGCACTGCTCAGTAGCTGCATAGCTCACACACTGGCTTGTTGTGATGCATGCATGTAGGCGCGCAAGGGCAAGATGGCGACGGGCAACACCCTCGGCAAGCAGTTCAAGGCGCAGCTCGACGCGCTCATGGTGACGCTCAGCGCGACGGACCCGCACTACATCCGCTGCATGAAGCCCAACAATGAGAAGCGCGGCGGCTACTTCAAGTCCACCATGATGCTGCAGCAGCTGCGCTACAGCGGCCTCCTGGAGGTGTGCCGCATCCGCAAGATGGGCTACCCGATCCGCCGCACGTACGGCGAGTTCTACGCGCGCTACTCGGTCATCGACCCGTCGTGCAAGACGATCGAGGCGCTGCTGAGCAAACTCAAGATGGACCGCATCGTGGACGACGCCAGGTGCGTCACCGCGCCGCCGTCAAGTCTGCGCGGTGGCGCGTCGCAGCCTTTTTCAAGTGTGCGCGGTGGTGCGTCACCGCCTTCTTCAAGTGCGCGCTGTGTGTGACATTGCCGCGCGCGCTGCGGGTCCTCTGCGCGTGCCGCTACTGTGATATTCTTCAAGTCTGACACACACGCGTGCACCACCAGCAGACCCTTACGCCCTCACAGGTGCCTGCAGGGCGCCTCCAAGGCTCTCGTGCAGACAACATCGATGTCGTGCGCGACAATCTGCTGCAGCGCCGCGTCATTTTGTGCTGTTGCACGATTGACTTCAACTCTCATGCATGCACGCCCCCCCCCCTCTCCCCCCCCCCACCCCCCCAGGCTCCTGCGCGGCAAGACCAAGGTCCTCATGAAGCAGGCGCAGGCCAACGACCTCGACGTCGCGCGCGAGAGCTCGCTGCAGCGCCACGTCATCCGCATCCAGGGCGTCGTGCGCGGCTTCCTCACGCGGCGGCGGCTCTCCTACTTCAAGCGCATCATGGCGGAGCTGCGCGCGGCCATCAAGGCACGCGACGAGCCGAAGCTGCTGCACTGGCTCAGCCAGGCGGACGAGCTGCCCAACAACGGCCAGCACTTCCCGCTCGTGCAGGAGGCGCAGGCCGTGCTGCGCAGGATCGAGCAGGAGGCCAAGGTACGTAGGTATATGTATGATTGGTATAGGGGTAGGTATGGGTACGTTCGCGCGCGTGCAGGAGGCGCAGGCGGTGCTGCGCAGGATCGAGCAGGAGGCCAAGTTACGTAGGTATATGTATCGGTAAAGGGGTAGGTATGGGCACCTTCGTGCGCGTGCAGGAGGCGCAGGCCGTGCTGTGCAGGATCGAGCAGGAGGCCAAGGTATGTAGGGTATGCTCAATGTGGTACATGTACGTACCCGTGTATGGCAGTAGCCACTGGCACCTGCCGCTCACGCGGGGGGCGCAGGCTGTGTTGCACAGAAGAGAGGCGGAGCACTCAAGGTATTGGGTACAAGTATAGTTTAGGTAGATTGAGATGTTGGCACAGGTGGCGAGCCTGCTCGTGGGTGGCATGACGCACAACGGCCATCACACTCCATGGCATTGCTGCCACTGCGGGCTTTATGCCTTGTGCTGATCGTTGTCACCGCATCATGCGCTCGCTTGCCGCGCCGCAGGTTGTTAGCCTGCTGGTCGATGCCACGATGCACAACCCTACAGTTGATCAATGGTGCACAACCCTACAGGTGATCATTCTGAGCATCATCACCATTGTCTCGCACCCGCCCCTCCGCAGGTGGTGAGCCTGCTGGTTGATGCCATGATGCACAACGACCTGAACGCGCTCATCAGCTCGATCGAGGACGCACGCCGCATGGACCCGCCGCTCGTGCACCCCAAGATCGAGGAGGCGGTCAAGAAGCGCGCCGTGCTCGAGGAGGAGCGCGAGTTGAAGCTGAACCTGCGCCACGCCATCGAGAAGAAGGACTGCACCGCGATCGGCAAGCTGCTGGCGCGCGCCGAGGTGCGTTTGAGTTAAAACTGCGAATTGTTCATGGGCGATGGCCATGGGCGATGGGCATATGCCCTTGCTCTCAGCGCGAGATTTAGTCTAATTGTTTGCTGCGTGCGGTAATACTCATCCAACTCTATGAAGTATACAGATTGATGAAGTTTGCATCCAGCACACGACTGAAGTGTGCTCCTGGACGTTTCTACTGGAGGAATCTGAAGAGCATGGTGGGGTGCTTGTGACACACTGCACTGCACCGCGCGCTACAACTTTGCAACTTGCTCATTGAAACCGCTCAAATGCTGACCACTCCCCCCGTCTGCCTGCCGATTCGCTCCCGCCCTCCCGCGGCAGGTGCTGGGTGTCGTGAACGACGAGACCAAGTCCGCGCGGACGCTTAAGATGCGCATCGAGGAGGAGGGCACCACGCGCATGAAGGTACGTATTGCGCGTATCACGATGGTATGCATGTATCACAGCTTGCATACGGTATGCATCACACTGAGTTTGAGGGCACCACGCGCATGAAGGTACGTACGTGGGTACCACAGCTTACGTACGGTATGTATCACGCTATGCTGGTATCAAAGCGGGCGTACGGTATGCATCACACTGATATGCTGGCATCACAGCTTGCGCACGGTATGTAACACACTCGCACGAGTGCACCACGCGCATGAAAGCACGCATGCTCGTCGTGTCACAATGGTACGCATGCATCGCGCTGCATGTGCTGAGGGCGTGTACGAAGCACACCGTGCGCATGAAGGCGTGACGCCGCCTGCGCGCGCCGCCGTAATGACCCTTGCCAGGAGCCCTGACCTCCACCTCATGCCCTCGCATTATAATACAATCAGGCTCACCCGAACCCTAAACCCTTCTCGCTGAGCCGCAGCTGTGCGACCCGTCAGCACTCGGCGCGCGCCGCCATGACAACCGTGACTATGACCCCTGACCGCCATATATGTCATGCCGTCACAGTTGCCAAAAATGCCAACTCCTAACACTGCCCCCCCTTAAACCCTTGTTGCTGCGCCGCAGCTGCGCGAGGCGTCGGCGCTGCGCGACATGGCGGCGCTGACGACGCTGCTCGCGCGCGCGGCCGAGATGGGCCTCGGCGGCGAGGACATTGAGGCGGCGCGCGAGGCGCAGAAGGAGCTCAACGCCAAGGCCACAGCGCTGCGCGACCTGCAGGCCGCCACCAAGGTGATGATGCTCAGCGCGCTGTGCTCTTCGCTCTGCGTGTTGACGGCCATTGGGGGGTGGTCATGAATGCGATGGCAGGAGCTGCGCTTGTCGTATCGTATAGAAGGTGCTTTGTAGCAATGTGCTGTGTAGTCTGGCGCGCTTGTTGTCTGCGGGATGGATCCGTGGTTGCCGTTCAGGGGCCTGCCAGGTTGCGCCTCACCAGTGCCCCACATGAGAAAGTGTGTCACATGTGCGACTCAAGTACCACACGTGCTGGGCATCGAGGCTTCCGCCAGAAGCTATGTCGCGCATGCACTCCGTATTCATTGTAAAACGCCCAACTCCTCGGTGCCCACAATATCTACGGATACGACCGAGAACACAAAGGCTGGTGCACATGTGGTACCGCAACATGCCTGTCAGGTCATCAATCGCGGAGCCGTGCATGCGGCGCCGTCCAGACACCCCTCGTGCAACGCAGCAGCTGGTCCTGGTGCTAGTTGAAGATAACACGCGGCTACTGATGTGACGCTCTTGCGCGCCTGACGATTCACAACACCGACGTGCTGCATGGCCGCACTGCTCCCCTGCCGTTGCGTCGCAGTGCTCGCTTTCTGGCGCCATTTGCGACTCATCATTCCTTCCCTCTGCCTGCTGTGCGACTGTGTGCAGTCGCGCTACATGGCGGGCATCGTGGCGGGCCTGCAGAAGTGCGACGAGCTTGGGCTCAGGCTCGCGCCAGAGGTGAGGGCGACGGTTGAAGTTTTGGAACTGGGGAGTCAACTTCAGATTTATGTTATGCGTGCAAGTAAATCATGCGGGTACGTGAGCGCAGTTTGTCAGGCGTCGCTGGCACGCGTGTTCATGGAAAGCAGCGCATGGAGCATGCCTGCTGGACTGTGCAAGGCGATCAACTGGCATCGACGTCGAAGTTCAAGTGCAATGAGTTTTACTATCAGCATCGCCTTACTTCTCATCTCGTCACTCTCCGATGCAGATGAACGGCAGTCATTGGTTGCATGTTAAACAGCCACTCAAGTCTTGCTTGCGGCATCATCGACGGGTGTTTAGAGTAGAAGGTATTGCACAGATGCGCATGAGTTGTATCATGACGTCCCACCAGCAACCAGAGGCGATGAGCTGAAAGCTGTCAGGACTGACCGCTGAAAACACCTTGCTCTCACTGAACCGCAGCCGCCCACACCCAGATACCTGCGTCAGAAGCTGCCCTATGAAGGATGTACACGCAACTTGTACAGATCACGTGTCACGAAGTGCAGCAGGAGCGGCAGGCTGTGGTGATGCTGGCGGACGCCACTACTGCACCACGCCTCATCCCATCAGCAGAAACTGCAGCTGTAGTAGCTGAAACCGCCAGCACTGACCGCCTCCCCCCCCCTCCCCCTACCCCCCGTTTTCACCTGCACTTCCGCGCGTGCACACACATACTCCCCCCTTGATACCTACCCCTGATACTCTAATACGTCCCCCCCCCCCACACCCTTCTCCCCCTCCCGTTTTCACCTTATCGTCCGCTCACACACACACATGTACCCCACACCTGATACCTGCCCTTGATACCCCAATACCCATCCTGCAGGTGGAGGACGCCAAGAAGGTGCGGCACGAGCTGCAGCAGGAGCTGGAGGCCGTCGCAACGCTGCAGGACGCCATGGAGCGCATGGACCTCAAGGCGCTGGAGGCAGCGCTCGGCGCCGCGCTCGCCATGGGCCTCAGCAAGGACACGCACCCGGAGCTCGGCGACGCGCAGTCGACGCGCGACGCCATCAAGCGCAAGATGGAGACCGACGCTGCGAAACTGGCCAATGAGCTCAAGGTATGTACGGGGGTACAGGCGGTGTTTGGGGGTTTAGCTTGCCTGGGTATGTAGGGTAGGGCTGATGATTTGAGACAGCGCTCAGCATTGATTGTGGAGCTCGGCGACGCGCAGTCGACGTGTGATGCCATCAAGCGCGAGATGGAGACCGACGCGACCAAGCTGGCCAACGAGCTCAAGGTATGTATCTATTTGTGTACAGGCGCACTGCAGCTTGCTGGGGTGGGTACGGGTAAGGTCAATATGATTCGAGGCAGTGCTCGGCGCGTCTCGAGCCTAAGGCATGCAGGTGCAGGCGGCACCGGCTGTGGCTTGAGGGTTCAGATTGCTTGGGCAGGTAGGGGTAAGGTCAATTATGTGCGACAGCGCCGAACACGGCGGAGATGCCGCCGCCAAGTCTTGAACTTGAAGTGGGGACGTGCTGCGCGTGTACGTCGGCGCTCTGCAGCGCGCACGCGGCTGAGCGGTGAGAGCAGCCAACCACGCTGTACGCGCTTATGCATGGACGTGCATTGGTATGTACCGCATGGGCCGCTGCTCCAGCCGTGAACCTCACCTCCATGTGCATCGTGAGTATAGCTGACTGAGCAGTTACTGATCATCACCCCCTGAAAACTGCCGACGCTGCCCCCCCGCCCCCCCCCTGGTGCGTCGTGCCAGGTGGCGACCCAGGGCAACGACAGCGAGGCGATCGCCGCCGCCATCACCAAGTGCATGGCCGCGGGCATGGCCACCAAGTACGCCGTAGAGATCACCGCTGCTAAGGAGAAGCAGCGCCAGATTGCCAATCAGAGCAAGGCCAAGCACGCCCTGGAGCTGGCGCTGCGGACCAAGAGGTGGGTGTGACCGCGATAACTTGAAGACGTGAAGTTAAAAGTCTAAGCATCAGCTGCTGCAACTCCCCTGACACTTGGGTTAGGTTAGGGCTAGCTATCCCTAACCCCAATTCTAACCCTACGTGCCGTCTGTGGCGCAGTACCAGTGACCGCACCTAAACATTGCAGTCAGGGTCTGGCGGGCTAGCCGTGGAGGAGGCGTCCGTGAAGCTGAGCAGCGCGGAATCCAAACTTCAACACAAACTTCAACCCAGTCCTGATGCCCACCTCTTTGCTAACCTAGATTCCGACTTTGACCCTAAGAACCTCGTCAGCCTCAACACCATTCCTGCGCACCGCCATCTCCCCTCACCCGTCGCGCCCAGCCTCGAGCGCACGGAGGAGGCGCTGGTGAAGGCCGAGCAGTGCGTGCTGTCGGGCGCGAAATCACGCAGGCGCGCGCGCTATACATACCTACACGCCCTTGATCCATATCAATATCATACCCACTTCAGCCATAACGCCGTCCCCGTGCGCACCGCCACCTCCGGTTATGCCCAGCCTCGAGCGCGTGGAGGAGGCGCTGGTGAAGGCCGAGCAGTGCGGCCTGTCGGGGCGCGAGGTCACGCAGGCGCGCGCGCTGCAGTCGGAGCTCGCGCGCAAGAAGGAGGTCTTCCAGGAGATCCAGGCGGCCATGCAGGCCAAGGACATGGGCGCGCTCGACGCCGCGCTCAAGGAGGCCAAGCTGCACGACATGGAGGCCGAGCTGCTGGAGTACACGTGAGTCACTAGGGCTAGGGTTACGAGTAGGGGTAGGGTTAGGGTAAGGTTTAGGTTTAGGGCTAGGATTAGGGCTATCTAACCCTAAGCTCGACGCCGCGCTCAAGGAGGCCAAGCTGCACGACATGGAGGCCGAGCTGCTGGAGTACACGTAAGTCAGAGTTAGGGTTGGGGTTAGGGTTGGGGTTACGGCCATGCTGGGGTTAAAATGAGGGTTAGCATTAGGCCGCGGGCAGGGCAGCCTCCCGCCCGTGTCAGTGCTCGCTTTTGTTCGTTGCATATGTTTCGCGAGTGAGTGCGCTCGATGTGATGCGGCGGCGGCGGCGCCGGCGGAGCGCCTGCGCCACGCGTGTAGAAGCTTCGCCTGCGTCAGCGCTCCGTGCCTCAGCAGCACGTCTCAGCGCTCAGCGTCATTGGCCTAGACAGCGGAAGTTCTGAGCGGTGACGCTCCTGACCCCCAGAACGCGGCAGCGCTCAATCTCCACCCCACATTCTCACACATCACCCGCTCTGGTGCTCACCCGTGCCCCCCTCGATCGCCGCCGCCGCCGCGTGCGCCCGCCGCAGCGAGCTCCAGGACATGAAGAACTCCATGAACCGCGAGGAGAAGGTCGCGGAGGTGAAGGCCAAGCTCACGGCGGGGCTCGCGGGCGGCGACCTGCAGGCGCTCAACAAGGCCATGGCCATGGCCATCGAGCTCGGCTGCGAGAGCGACGCGGACGTCGAGGTGCGGTGCGCGCGCGCGGCGCTTTGAGTGGGGGAATGCGTTACCCTGTTTGCGTTGCATGACACACTGCGCGTATTGATCATTTTGCGGCAGCGGGTGCTCTTGATCGCTTTTCACGCCATGCCAAATTCGATTCGCATGCGCTGACATGCGAACCCCGCTTCGTTTGCTCATCATGCAATCGCCGCTCTCCGCGCATCACTGCAGTCAGGGTACAGGCTGTCGTGCTGCACATGGGTTCGTGTACGGGCTGCACTGTGCTGTTGACATGAGACCAGCGCGCACAGCACCAGCTGCGCACCAGCGGGCGAGCCACCACTAATTCTGGTCTTCACGCTGGCTGTGCGGAAGCTGCTTTGCGCCAGAGCGGCCCCTTCACGCGCAATGTCATGCGCCCTGTGCAACCCCGCCCGCGCCTTTGCTGTCAACTCTTGCGTGGTGATGGATGCTCTGCTCCCCCCCCCCCTCACCTCACACACACGCATATCTCTTACGCACTCCATCTCTATCTCTCGCTCGTACGCATGTGCGCAACGGCAGGCCGCCAAGGACGTGCAGAAGCGCCTCATCACGGAGGACGAGTCGCGCAACAACGTGCAGGCCGCGGCGCGCTCGCTCGGCGTCAAGATCCAGTCCAAGGCGGGCATCGCCGCGGCGGACCTCGAGCCGCTCACGCGCGCGCTTGCGGACGCTCGCACCGAGGGCCTGGGCAACGACGTCCCCTTCATGGTCAAGGGGGTCGCGCTTGAGGACAGGTGAGGATTGAGAGCGGTGAACTTTAAAAAGTGAAGAGTTGAAGTTCATTATGCTTGAAGTTGGCTGGTGACGCGCGCACTCGCGGACGCGCGCGCGGAGGGCCTGGGCAACAATGTCCCGTTCATGGTCAAGGGCATCGCGCCGGAGGGAAGGTGAGGATCATTAGAGCAAGAGCAGCGGTGAAGCTCTTGAAAGTCTGACAGAGTTGAAGCTTATTTTACTTGAAGTTTGCTTTACTTGAAGTTGACTATACTTGAAGTTGGTTGGTGACAAACGCGCTCGCGGACGCGCGCGCCGAGGGCCTGGGCAATGATGTCCCCTTCATGGTCAAGAGCACCGCGCTGGAAGACAGGTCAGCACTACATGGAGTTGGAGTTTGTATATTCGAGGTTGTTCAGTAACTACACAAAGTCGCGCTCGCGGACGCGCGCGCGGAGGGCCTGGGCAAAGATGTCCCCTTCATGGTCAAGGGCGTCGCGCTGAGGACAGGTGAGGGCGTGTCATTGGTGAACTCAAGTATGACATAGTTGAAGTCAACTGTTCTTGAAGTTGGCTGGTGACGCACGCGCTCGCGGGCGCCGAGGTGCCTGGGCAACGATGTCTTGTTTATGGTAATGAACGGCGCGCTAGAGGACAGTTGCGGTATCTGTCGCAGCGGATAAAATTGAAGTCCATAGACTTGATGAGCAAGGGCCATGCTGGAGGATAGTTGCTCAGCTCACACAGTGGAAGTTGAAGTCGGCTGCGGCGTCGAAGCGTGTCACTTAGCAATCCTGAAGGGAGTCCAAGAATCCAATGCACATTGTAATACGCGGCTTGTTGTGTTCCGCTTCTGACGCTGTGACTGCCCTATACATGCTGACACTGGTGACAGCATTGCTCGGCATAGCTTCAACTCTAGCCACATGAATGCGTTGCTTCATCACCCGGACTAACACAGCGCGTGCCGTGTGCCTGACCCCTGCAGGTGTCTGCAGCAGCTGGTGGCGCGGGCCATGCTGACACTGAGGGTGGCATTGCTCAGCATACCCCTATCACTAGTAGTCAGCTGAATGCGCTGCTTCATTATCCGGACGCATGATGCACCCGAGATGCTTCAGTTCTGATGCCGTGGCGGCCCTATGCATTTTCACATCGGCAGGTGCCCGCAGCAGCTGGAGGCGCAGGCCATGCTGACACTGGTGGTAGCATTGCTCAGTGCAACCCCAACTTTAGTCCAATGAATGGTTTGCGCATCCTAACAAAACGCGTGCCACGCACTCGCTCGGTTACCGCAGGTGCCTGCAGCAGCTGGAGGCGCAGGCCATGCTGACGCAGGCGCTGGCATCGCTCAGCAAGTCCAAGATGCGCGACGCGCTCGAGTTCGCCGAGGAGCTCGAGCTGGAGCTTGAGATGATGGTGCGCGTGCGGCGCGCGCTGCGCCGCATCGAGGTACGTACGTATTCCCTCAGAAAAGTATGGGTTGAGTTCTGGTAGAAGTACGCAGCAGAGCATACGTCCTGTGAGGCAGCTGCACCTGTCGCGCCGTGGTCTTGGTTCTGGCGTGCGCACTGCACACGTTCGCTGCGCATATACATGTTGTGCACGCACTCGGCAAGCACGCCAAATGCGGCCTCTGCCCGCCAGCGGTACGGCGCTAGAGACTTGGCACGTGCGTCTGCTCAGCGGTAGGATTCTACCGCCTGGTCCGGGAACGGCGAGAAGTGGCCCAGGGCTCGACAGAACCGCTCTCAAGACGGGCATGATTCTACAGCCGCAACGCAACTTACCTGTCTCATCTTCAATCTCTGATCAAACTTAAACTTGTTGTCTCCGCCGAGCAGGTGATGCGCGGCGACGACGCGCCCCTGGAATAACTGCTCAAGGCAGGCATGGCTCTGCAGCTGCAACGCAATCGACACCCATTCGTCATCGAAAGTCTTCACGACATGATCGCTGTTCAACTTCCACTTGTTGTCTCCGCTGAGCAGGTGATGCGCGACGACGACGCGCCCCTAGACGGCGGCCTGCACACCATGTCTGACACGGACATCGAGCAGTTCCGCGCCGAGCGCGACAAGCGCCACACCAAGGCCGCTAACCCCAAGTACAAGTTCCAGGTACGTCGTCGCGGACTGCGGTCGACGCTCCGCTAAACATAAAGTAAAGATGCAGGTGGGACGAGGACTGCAGGTGAGGCTCTGCGCCGCCTGGCGAGGGCTTTGAGAAACCGTTTGTGTGAGTGAGCGGAGGAGGCAGCGGCGGGGTGTGAGTCGAACAGGCCTCGTGTGCGCTGTTCACACACGAGCGGTGGCCGTCGCCTGTGACGACGTGAAAAACAGGCACGAGCATAGCAAGGTCCGAATACTGTTGGTTCGAACAACGTGTCGTATACTCCAGCGTTTTGGGCACACAGAATTACCTGTCTGTGTGCAGCAGCAGCAGTTACAATATAGGCGAGCTGCTGCTGCACACCAGACGCCAGTAAGAAAAGGACTTCAACGTATCATTGGCAGTGGCTTATATTGGCTCAGTGATGTTTATCATGCATGACCGTATACGCCCCCCCTTGACCCCCCCTCCCCCTCCCCCCCCCCCCCCTCCGCCGCGCACGCTGCCCTCCCCCCTCCCCCTCCCCCCCCCCAGAACTACCCCCAGCTGCGCAGCCGCAGCGACTACACCAAGGGCCTGCTCCTCCACAAGAAGCGCGAGCAGGAGAAGATGCTGTCGTGGCAGAACACGGTCGCCAACAAGTCGCTCGTGGATCTCGACAAGGACCTGGTGAAGGACGCGATCGCGATCCGCAAGTCGCTGCTCGGCTACATGGGCGACAAGCAGATGTCCTTCCCCGAGACGCTCGCGCAGAACATACTCGTCAAGGGCCTTGACAAGCCCAAGCTGCGCGACGAGGCGTACCTGCAGGTGCGTCACTTGAAGTGCTGTTGCATCTTCAACTTGCGGTGATCCGCGCGCACTACGCACTTAGGGTTACTCGTGAAGGGCCTCGACAAGCCCAAGCTGCGCGACGAGGCGTACCTGCAGGTGCGTCACACTTGCAGTTTGCGAGGTATTACTTCAAAACCTTGTGTATGACGGGTCAGGTTGAGATGCATGCATGCAACGTACCTTTTCAAAGGCGCTTGTAACTACAGATGAACTACTTAGCTTCAAGTGTGATACCCCTTCAACTGTCAGCACTTCAAGTGCAACTGATTTTTGAGTGCTGTTACCTCACGAGCCACTGTCCAATCACCGTGTGGAAAGGGCACCCGCACATGTGTCGTGCGCTCGGCACCTCAGAGCGGGCCCACCATTGGAAGGTGCCCATGATATACTTCAAGTGCTTTGGCAGAGCAATCTCCGGTGATCGAACTCATTGTAGCACTGGGCATGAGTGGTCATTGTTGACGTGCACATGAGTGCGCGCACATTATTCAAAAAGCTCTGCACTGGCCACACAAATTGCAGTGCTGAGACCACTATTTGCTTGTTGCCGCCTCGTCGCGCAGATCATGAAGCAGCTGACGGAGAACCCCAAGCCCGAGAGCGCCGCCAAGGGCTGGCAGGTCATGTGCATGTGCTGCGGCACGTTCTTGCCCTCCATGGAGTTCGAGAACTACCTCCTCAACTTTGTCCTGGAGAAGTGCCAGGTATGCTGACTGTGACTGGTTCGTTACGGGAGGCTGGACTGGTGCCAGGGCCAGTCAGGCAATTGATGTGTGGTTGTTGGATTTCTGATACAGCTTTGTGCTAGGAAATGCCAGATATGCAGAGCGCAGGCGCGCTATGGCACCAGCAGATGAGTTGTCGGTGTCACATGCAGGCGTGCAACAGTCTCTTGTCACATCGCAGTCGAGCCGCCTATGGAAGTTGGAGCGTCAGCTCCTCAACAGCGTTGTGGCCAAGCACCATAAGCCCCTAGTGTGTGTTTCAGTGTGTAGCTCATCAGGGCAAACCCCTTGTGCCAGCCTCATCGCGGCCCGGCACCAGGTCCTGCTGAGCATTGCTGAGCCACGTCGATGCAGACTCTAGCGCTAGCCGTAACCCTAGTTGTGCCACAGGCCAACAGCACGCTATGTCCTACTGAGCTGCCGACCCCAACCCTGTCTCTAACCCTAATTGCGCCCCCCGAGTCGGCACACTACGTCCTATTGAGCTGCTGACCCTGACCCTGACCTTGACCCTAACACTGACCCTAACCCTAATTGCGCCCCAGGCCGACGGCGCGGAGGCGTGCTACGCGCGCTACTGCCTGCACACGCTGGAGGGCATGATGTCGTCGCGCACCAACGAGGGCATCGTCCCGACGCTCGAGGAGATCCAGGCGTACAAGGAGAGGCCGCCGATCCTGGCGACGATCGAACTCGTCAACGGCGCGCTGCTGACGGAGGACCTGCCCGTCGCGCCGGACCTCAACGTCAAGAAGGCGAGAAATATCACGATTACATCAGTATTCCTGATGTACGCCGTGGCACTGACTCTGCACTCCAAGGCATGATAACAGATCAAGAAGAAGTGTGCGGATGGTGTCAGGCTCACCTCGCCGCACCGTCACTGCGTGCTGTGCGACTTCTTGCATGGACCTTGAGAGATGCGTACAAGTTTCAAGGCTTGTGCATACGCCATTTACACCCTGCTCATTCCCAAGGCACCCCAGCTGTCGACTTCAACTGCCACTGACCATGAGAGCGTCACTTCCGGCGGCGACGCCCCCACGTGCGCCCGCCCCCCCCCCCAAGGCGCTCGGTTCGTGCAAGATGCATGCAGCTCAGCAGCTTTCACGGCTTGCGCATACGTCAAACACACGCACCGCCCATGCCCAGGCACCCCCATCTGTTAACTTCAACTTTTACTGACGGCAACGACGCTCCGCCGCGCGCGCGCAGGTGCTCGAGATCTGCGCGCACTTTGGCGGCCTCACGACGCCGCGCACGGACCTCATGGGCCTCTTCGTCTACGACCTCGGCTCGATCGACGACGAGACGGGAGCGTCGCAGGCGAACGATGGCGCCAACCAGCCGTACACGCCCACGCCGCTGCGCAACGAGGACTTCATGGGCGACCAGTTCATCCGCAAGGCGCGCCAGCGCCGCGACTTCAAGGTGCGACGCTGACCCGCCGCCGGTCGCCGCGGCGGCCGTTCTTCTTCGCGTCCGCTGCTGTGCGCTGTGCACGCGCCCACTTGTCTGCTGTGCTTATGGCCATCTGCCGATGGGTTCGCAACGGCAAATTTGATGATTTGTCTGCCGAGCGCACCCCCGTACACGCGTCAGCACCCAGAGACGCTGGCGCTCGGTCTGTCCACGCATCACCGCTCGCCAACGCTGACGCTCGCTCTGTCCGTGTGCGCGCGCGCCCCGCCGCAGTTCGTGTACAAGCGGAAGATCGCGCTGCACTCGCACCCGTGGCCGTCCCAGGACGCGGCGTACAACCGCCTCGTCTACCTGCAGGTACGTGCGTGTACACGTGCGTGTTGGGTCGTGGTTTCAGAAGTCACGGGCGGCAGGCCAGGTATGATGCTGTGCATGCGACTAGGGCAGCTGGGCAGCGAGGGGGGTGTACACCCAATGGTGCGGTTGCAAAGATGGCACACAAAGATGGCAGCACGGCAGGCCGGCCTCCGTGCAAGAGCGAGATGCTCAGATGCCTGCGGTGCCCTGCTGTCGCTGACGTCGTCAGCGCTGTGGCTCAGCAAAGGCTGGCGTCTGAAGTTCACTTTGAAGCACTCCCAGAATATCAAGGTATTCAAGATTCAATTGATATTGAAGTCGACCACCAGGTCGGCATCGTGTTGCCAGTACCCTCGTGATGTGGTTCAACACAACCAACTAGATCTGGCCGCATAAGCACGTGTCCATCTACCTCCCCTTGTCCCAGCGCAGAGCGACGTCATACGCAGCGGCACCTGCTCTGCGCCGTCGAGCGCTGTCGCTCACGCGCGCCTTATACTCGCGCGTCACTCCTGCCGCATGATCGGAAAATGATGACATCACAACGCGCCGGCTCGTACTGCGCTGCCTAGAGCTGGCACTCATTCCTGGTACGTATGTACGTGTGTACCCCTGTCGCAGGCCGAGGACGACGTCATCCGCAGCGGCACGCTCGAGATCGACGACCAGGCGAGCGTCGTGCTGCTGAGCGCTGTGGCCATGGCCATGGACTCGGCGCTGCAGGGCGAGGCGACGGCGGACCCGCGCGTGCTGCGCGAGGCGGTGGGCAACTACATACCCCCCGGCTGGCGCGGCAAGGTCGACGTGCGCACGTGGACGGACGAGCTGGTGAAGCTGTGGCCGGACCTCATCTCCAAGGACCGCCACGAGCTCGAGATCATGTTCGTGGAGCAGTGCCGCGACCGGCCCATGTACGGCAGCCACTTCTTCTACGCGACCAAGGTGAGCGCGATGTGCGGCTGCTTCTGGGCAACCAACATGCATCAGCGGTGCAGCAAAGCTCAGCATGGCAAGCGCCAGGCGTGAGCACAAAAACAAGCCGGTATAGCGGACTGTGCCGCCTCCAGTGACGCCTTGTTGTGCAGCACGGAGCACACCGCAGGCCTCTTGCTGGCACAGCTGCCCAAAACAGCAGTACTCAGGGGGCAATGGCATGCTGCTGCTGAACTGGCGTATATATACTAGCAAACCCTCAAGAGTCAGCAATAGAGGCATTTCTGGCCTCAGCGCTGCATCTTTTCACGGTGCCGCAGATGACACTGTCAGCTGCGCACCGCTCTTTGGTGGAGGGACAAAATAGTGTTTATGAGCGTTGTGCGCAGGGCCAATTTACTTATAATTGATTTCTCAAGCTGACACCGCTGGCTGCGCGCTGCCGTCGCTGCTGCGTCCGCCACACCCGCAGGTCCAGTGCGTGCCCGACCTCATGGCCAACCTGCCCAAGCAGCTGCTGCTGGCGTTCAACGCGGACGGCATGCACATCTTCAGCGTCAACCGCAAGGAGCTGCTGCAGCAGTACAGCTACGCAGACGTGCACAGCTGGAGAGGCACGCGCCGCCAGGTACGGTGTCTGAGCAATCCCTGCCGTGTTGACAATGCCAATCGACAACAAAAAATACAAGCATATGCTGGTGGCAGGACACTAGTGTGGGCGGAAGCAACCCAAGAGTGCGGCATTCAGTGTCTGGCGCAAGCGAGGCGTCCTTTACACAAGAGTTGAGCTGATGGCGGTGCAAGGCGTGACCTGCGGCCGTCGTCTCAGGCAGTCAAGCGGTGTATGGATGACGCAACACGTGTCGCACCAGTGCACGCGGCTACCCTCTACAGCTCTAACATGGTCTTGCCCGTGCCGACAAGCCGGAGCAATGGAGCGCAGAGTTCACATTGAGAGCAGACAGTTGAGTGAGCAGCACAGGTCATGTTGACAAGAAAGGAGATTCGCCATTGTTGATCTTCTCACAATGCTGTGCCTGTGCGGGCTCCCTGCTGCAGGTGAGCCTGACCATCTGGGATCAGGACACGGACTCCGTCTTTGAGCTGGCGCTCAAGACGCAACAGGCACAGGACATGGCGGCCATCATCCTGGACCATATCAACGCCATCATGAACAACAATGGCAAGAACTAGAGATTCGCAATGTGGTGTGGGTGTGTGTGGGAGGGGGGGGAGTGCGTTTTGGCACTTGGTGATGGGACGGCTTTGTGCAGTGACTCACAGGAGGCTTGTAGCAGCAGGAAGAGGTGGTGGTTAGCTGTTGGTGTGTAGCGCGGGGTGGTGGTGCCGTGAGTGTTGACTGTGGTCGGTTAGTTGCTTATAACTGTGTAGACACGACTCAAATCGACGTACCAGATGCAGACTGTGCGTGCTGTTTGCACAGTGGCCCTGCGCAAGCGTGTGCGCTGCTGTCGTGCGCCACTCAATATATGCTTATGCTCAATGCTGCTATCCCTCGTGTGTTTCTTGTGCGTGTGCCTTGATTTGGGGTATCAACGCCACAGATGCAGTGCGCGGCTTGCCTACAATGGCAACACAATGCTCTCACCGTTATTGTGTCGAATGACTGAACAGGACACTGTAATAATCTTGTGATAATCTCAAAGGGAGTTGTCGCAATGCATTCAGTGTCTCACAGTGGCGATGAGACGCTTCTGTGTACTCGCAGTTGACAGAGGATCGCATTGGATACTTGGAGTTTGTTTTGGCATTATGGGATACATCGAGCGCTAGCCATACGTGCTGGCAAATTGCATGCGATGCAGCAGGAGTCATCACCGGTGCGTTGAGGTGACCCGGCGTTCCGTCTGGGGTGCGGTGAAAGGCAATATATAGAGTGCCTCTACACGATACATGCGGCATTTGAAGCTCCGGTTGGTGTTGCTCCCTACCCTTCACCGCTCCGACGGTGAGGGTTCCCAGATGCGCGCGCCGCAACTCAATAAAACCGCGGTCAAATTTGGGCATCGATGTGCCTCCCCCTCCAGCTCACAGCCGCCAGAATCAAAGCCAGGAACGATTTTTGTGGCGGAAGGACCCTCGGCTGAATGGCGGACCGTTCCGGAAAGTTCTTTTCACCGGGGGGGTTTAGGGGGGCTGCGCTTTGAAACATTTTCGAGAGTTACTCCAACTTTACTAGGGGCTAGCATCTCTGCTACACAACGCCAGTCCCTCAGGTACAGGAGTCATGATGTCTGTACTTCCCTCGTCGGCCATCAGACAGGCTGTGCGCCTGCCCAGGCACCTGTCCAGCCTGGCCTGGGCCAACTTGCTGCCCTCGACTCAGCGCGAGATACAGCCCTCATTCCCCAGGCGAACATTTGACGACAACTCGACGCTAGGAGTTGGCCACTTGCGAGGAGTTGACGAGCTTCACGGCGAGCTCGCCCACGCCGTGAAGGCCGGGCACCAGTTCGAGGTAAGCTGTCAAAACTGGCTTCCCGGGTGCAATTCAACTGCAACTTTGCTGCAACGTCAAAACTTAACCATGCCTCGCGCTGCTGTTCTTGTGGTATTATGCAGGACTACGGCAGGCCTTTCATCAAGAACGTCAAAGTCGGTAAGTTTTCGAGCGCGCCGCTGTCCTTTTTTGTCAAAACGCAGCCGTACCCCTACGGAAACCTGCATCGCTGACCTCGGTTCTCTTGCCTGCTTTTGGCTTAACTCGCAGATGACTGGCGGCACATTGCCAGCACTTCTGGCGCGCTGCCTTACAATAAGATCCTGATCCGCGACATGGGCGCCTGCAGCTTGTTCGTCATATCCTGGAGGCCCTTCAGGTGAGACCGAATTGAAAAAACGCCGTCGGAGATCGTCAGCGCGCGCGGTAATCCGGTGCTCTGAGTGATGAGTCGTAGCTTGGTGAGTGTTGGGGGCTACTTTTGGTTGAAGCTCCAGCCCTAGCGTTCTTTATTTTCACTTTTCTGTTCCGGCAGTTGGAAGAAGGCAGTTAGGATTTGCCTTCAGCACCTGTTGGTCACTGTATGTAAGTGTTTGCTGAGCTACTTTGATGCAGATGTCGCTATAAGTAATACAAAGGAATGGAAATAGTATTTGCTTGCTGTATTTCAAGCACAAACCCAATGGAGGTTACATGTGATCGCCCCTTTCGATGAGTGGGGGACTCTACCACTCTGCGCCATTTTTTTGCACGCAACGCTCCCTTCCCATGATGACTGCCGGCAGACTTTTGGTTTTAGCAATTTGGTTTGAGCAACTTGCTGATAACCCCTCCAGACTTTGTGTGAAGAATCTTGATAGTGCTCACAGCGCTGATATGGTATTACACTGCTCTCAGCATCGTCTCCCTTGGTGTTGGCAATTACATGCCATGCCTTGAACCTGTCTGCCACGAAAGGCCCTCAGTTCTGGTAGGGTTCGGACGACCAGAAACCCCCTCCTCCTGAACCAATCAGTGCACTCTAATAGGCTGCGCCAAGCCGCACTACCAACAGAGTTTGGGATGCTGAGGCGCCTGCAAGGTGTAATTTCCGTCACCTCTCGCTGAGGGCGCGAACAAGCCCCGATTGGTTTCACCTGTTGATCTTGTTACCAGCATCGGCATGCATCTTGTTGCACCTTAACAGTGGCGCGATGCGCCTCAACAATCACTACTGAATGGCATTGCCAAATGGTAGCAAGGTGTACTGATGGTGTCGCGAATAGGCGCCTTGTGTGCCCCTTGGTTCTGATGGGAGGACTGTGGTACTAGCACATACACGTTGATTTCAGACAAATGAGTTGGTCGTAGTGGTTCTGTTCTACCCGCATTGCTGGACAGCTCACTTGTTGCTGGCATGCCTCCAATGGCACAGGCTGGTAAATTGTGGCTACCTCTTGAGGTACTTTCCCCACAAATATAGTTCTGCTACTCTCACATATCATCACACGCGCTCATGAAGTGGCCAATTTGTGGTCGACAAGGGCAGTGACACATAGTGCCGCCATGACATTTCTGGTCGTTGCGCCAGACCGGCCTGAACCATTCTCGGCCTGTTGCTTCCGAGCATTTCAGCAGCGGCGGTCAGTGGTAGGCCGGGGCACGCGCATGCGACCTATTGTACAATCTAAGGTCAAAATCAACAACACGTAAACACAGTGTACACCACAGCGCGCGCATGCGACACGCCGTATCATGTAGAGTAACCTTCACAAGCACGTAGATAATGTATACGCCACACCTTGACGTCGTGCACCTTTACATGACGTCGATACCGTGCGCCTTTGCCTCATGTAGATCAGCACGCTCCGACTCTCACCCCTTACCCCCCCCTTCCCCCCTTGGCCACGTGTGCGCAGTGGCAGCCCGGAGCACAAGCACGCGAGCGGCGGCTGCTGGTTCAAGGTCATCGAGGACCAGGGCGCAAGCGCGGTGCTCACGGAGACGCGCCGCGACCCGACCGGCAGGGTCACAGTGCACGCCGCGCCGCGCGGCGCGTCGGGCTTCATCCACAACCGCATGGGCACCCACAAGGTGGTGAACAACACGCCCGCCTGGGTCCACAGCCTCCATCTTTACCCCAACGATCCCTAGGCGCGCCCCCCAACGATCCCTAGGCGCGCCCCCCGCTCGAGGGGGCATGTGCGACGGCACACCGGGGGGGGGGCATAGGGTGGGGGAGGGGGGCAATGCCCCCTATCCTCGCTGCCCTGTTCTCCTTTCTCCGGTGTCGCGCAGCGCCACGGACGGCACATAAGCCTGTATGTTTTTGTCTCGATCTCTCTCTCCACTCTCGCTTCCCCCACGAGGGGGGCGCACGCGCGCTCACGCGGCGACGGCGGCGCGCGCACTTCTGCTGCCACGCGGAGCACCACCTCCGGTCGCAGCGCGGCACTTCGTACATACCTTTTTGAGCGCAGAAACGGACCCCCTTACCGCCATAGCTTCGAGTTGTGCATGCGTAGTTCGTAGTTAACCGTCCCACGGAGCCGCCGCGTGTTCGGTCTGGCTCAGTGGGTACGTGCAGGCGTACATACCAACCCCTGCGTTTTCGCAAAGCACCGCGCAGGTGTTGTCCATGGTGTAAAAAAGAAAAGCTGACAAGGGAAAAAAATCCTCAAAGCGGCAGTGTTCAGTCACCGGGGGCGTCGTCGGCAGCGGGCATTTCGCTCACTTTAGGCCCGTGCCTGCGCGGCATAGTTTGCCGCTCTGGAGCACCAGGCGTGCAGTTGCAGTGGTCAAAGTGTGTATGCGTGCTCTTCAGAGCAGCGCAGCGGTAGTGTGTTTGCGTAGTGTCATTGGATAGCGAGTTAGCTCTCCCATCCCCCTCCCTAGCAGCCGCACTTTTGCGCCCCTGCGACCATCATGCTGTAATGAAACACCATGTCTATATACCGGGTCTGTGTGCGCGGGTTGGACAGGCGCTTCATAACTGCTTGTTGCCTTGGTTAGGATTGTTGCACGCCATGTACTTGCATGCCATGCCAGAGCCATCACCAGTGCCAGGTGCTTGCATGCTGATATTGTCACCATCAACATCAATATGGGTAATATGAAAGACCATGGTGTATGTATGACATGCTGCCTGCCTCGGTGAGCAAACATCCGCCTCCTTCAGCCACAAGCAGCTCGAGTGCTTGACGTGCGCACTAATGGTATCTCTGGAGTGCCTCTAGGTGATCGTCCTCACATGCTTTCGCTGAGCTCAAGCTTGAAACTTCACAGCACTTCACGTAGCATGAGGACTGTGTTGATGGCTGCGCCGCATGTGCGGTTCAAGGCAGCTAGCTGTGAGCGCACATAGGCGACAGACCTGGAATCGTGCGACCATACTTTGCAGAATGAATCCTGGTTCATGAAATTGGCCATATGCATGTCATTTTTTTGAGGGCTTGTGCAGCAATCTCAACTCCCTCGGTTTCACAAGCCTTGCAAGCAAGGAGTGAAGCTGGGATAGCCCAGACCACGGCTTGCCAGGGCGCGTGTGAGCTTGAGTGCAGTCAACGCACGTGATTGCCATTTGAATTCTGCAGTAGTTGATGATTCATGAGACCTTGATGCTGGCAGAGTCTCATTGGGCCCCTGCTTGCTCGCATGGGAGAAGGCAGGAGGCCACGTGTACGAAAGACGCGGTTCCAAAACAAGGTGCAATTTATGGTCGCCATCTGAGCTTCGGGTGATGCCATCATTTCACGGGGAAGCAGTTGAGCAGAGCGCACAAAAGCACATCACCAAGATCCTCGTTATTTGCGCCACTGCGCTGCAGCCGCACTGTCTCGACAGCTGAGCCTCTGATACCAAGATCGCACGCGCACAAGTGCCGCGTCGTATGTGATGTTTGCTCCCTACTGACATCCCCTTTCCCCCCCCCCCTACACAACGCCATTGCAAGTGCGGCTTGCCATCACGGCGTGGCAGGTGCGGCGCCCGCCCGCCACATGCACCCCAGTCGCTGCAGCTGCTGGAGAATACACTGGCGCAAAACAATCACAGATAAGTTCAGTTCATCCTCGCTGCCCTCCACTGTATACTTTGCACCCGCAACAGCGCTCGCCACCAAACTGGCGCGCCTTGCCGAGAATTAAAGAACGGTAGCCTGGCTCTGGTGGCGCGTTGCGCTTCGGGCAGAGAGCAGGCTGCCGCGGCGCTACTCACTTACTCCAGCGTGACTGCGCCGAGCTTCATGTGCTCTCACTCCCGAAGAGCTTGCAAAGGCATGTAATGGGCATCGCTGCGTCGTGCGAGGCACGGCAGCTGCGCCGCGACGCGCAGGCGAGCGCAGCGGCAGCGCTCCGCGGAAGCAGCTGCGACGTGGCGGCAGCTGCAGGCCACGCGCGGCAGCGGTCCGCAGCGGCGGCCGCAGCTGCGGCAGTGCTCAGCAGCAGCGGGCCGCCCGCACGCGGCGGCAGCGAGTGCGCTCAGCTGCAGCACAGCAGCATGTCGCCGTTGGCGGTCGGGCAGCAGTCGCCCTCGAGCCCCGCGCACGCCGCGTGTGCACCGCATGCGCGCTCCATCTGTAGCGCGCCTGCTGTGTGGTCCACGGGCGCGGCACTGGCTTCAGCTGTGGACGATGACGTTACCGCTGCGGTTGTCGCCTTGGGCGTTGCCTTGGCCTTTGACGATGTCTTGGTCTTGGCGGCGGCGGCGGGGGCGCTGGCCGCGGACTTCGCGGCGGCGCCGCAGCAGCCGAGCATGTCGCCTGCGGCGCGCGCGCGCGGCGGCGGCGTCACCGGAGAGAGAGGCGCGAGCGCGTGCGTGCGTGAGTTCGGCGGCTTTGCGGTGCTGACGTCGGTCACTGCGAATTTGCGGCGGTCGGGCTGAGATCGTAGCGGCCCAGCACGTGCGTAGCTACCTGAGCATGCGAGGCGCGCATTTATAAATGCCTAAACACCCGAGGGACAAACTGCCCATCAACATATCCGCTGACTTCTTTTCCCCACAAGTCTGTCAGCACAGCAGTATTACCCGAGTTCAGCGGCTCTGCTCAGCCCACAACAGCATCGCTCAGCTGCAGCACAGCGGCATTGCTCAGCTGCAACCGCTGTCGGCCTCGCGACTTGAGAGTTGCCCCCTGCCCAAGCGCGCCCGCACGCACATGCACGCCCATACAAACAGCACATTTCCATGCACTTCGAGTACACATGTACTGCAGACTAATGAAAAGCAGAGTTCAACGCGGATGAGCGCTGCTGCTGACCTGCGGTGGTGGGGCAGCAGTCGCCCATGAGGCCCGCGCACGCGGCGTGCGCGCTGCACGCGGCGCCGCCGCCCGCGCCGGTCACGGCGGCGGGGCCCGCCGCCGCCTCCGCGCCGCAGCACCCCAGGTAGTCCCCTGAAGACGGGGGGGAGAGAGGGTGGCCAGGCGGAGTGAAGGGTGGTTTAGTTGCACTGAGCCGAACCCTAATTGCATTGTTACCATACCGCTAGCTTTGCTGCGTTGGAGGCATAGCGCGTTCATCGCCGTCGGCGGCGAGCGCGCTGCGCATAGCTGCCGCTATGACAGCACTGTCCTTCAGCAAGTGGGCGTGCGACAACGGCGGCCATTGCCGGCGACGCACCGCGCGCACAGCATGCCACGCGGCCCGTCGCCCCGAGATGAGGAAAATGCAAAGAACTCATCAGTGCTCAGCCATGCCACTCTCGTCAGGGGTGGCGGGCACCAAGCAGTGTCAGTACGCACCACAGGACGGCGCGTACACGCAGCGTGTGAGTCAGTAGCAGCTGCACCCAAGAACGTGTCAAGGGTGCTGGGCGGCACCAGTTTAAGGAGTACTGGAGGTCGGTGTCCTACCACTAAGGTACGCACTAAGCAATGGGCCACCTCATGTTCCAACACAAGGTAGCTATGCGGTGCGCAGCCTCACCTGCCATAGTGGGGCAGCAGTTGCCCTCCAGGCCCTCGCAGCCGGGGTTGTTGGCGCACGCTGCGGGCGAGTCCGCATCCACCGTCGGGTGCGTCACGTCGCAGCAGCCTGCGGCACCGCGGTGCGTACACTTCCATGTCAGGCGGCATTTGATACTCTGAAGTATCGCACACTGCTGTGCGATGTACGTGTGTGGTAGGTGTGTGTGTGGGCGTACACGTTATGTGTATCTGTATGATGCAAGTATGTGTGCATGCGCGCGTGCATATATGCGTGTGATGCAATCAAAAGGGCAAGTAACACGAGTCACCAACAAATCATCAGCCACAGTCCTGTAGCCACTGCGGCAGCTTTGCTATGGCGCCGCCGGCGCCCACTGCGCCCACGGTCCTCAGCTGTCCATGCACTTGGTACAACCAGAGACTGCTCCAAAACAGCCGTAGAGGTCGCACATTCGCTCAGCCGCACTCTCTTTTGAAAAAGCAGCTCATCCCACCATGCCAACAGCGCCCATTAACCCCTGCTGCTGACACTTGATTGTTGGTGACCTGCTCTTGAGAAATTGCTTGACAAACCCGCGCATGGCAAAGTGCATTGGGCTCATGCCAGCATGTGTAACAGCTCTGGCCTCCCTTGAGCAAGCGCGCGCTGACACTTCAACAGTCGGTGGACGCATGCTTCAGAACGAGTTCACCTACAACACGGCGGCGGTGGCGCAGCACCGCTCAGGTACGCCACCAGCGCCTGTCGTCGCTGCCAGGCACTGCGCCGCGCACGTGCGCACTTCTTCTCTGATTCCATCATACAGCTACATGACGACAAGCACACACTTGAAGTCTTTTTCCCTTCGGTTGCGTGTGGGCCAGAACTTTAACACGAGAAAGTTGAAGTGCAGCAGCGCTCACCTAGGTAGATGCCGGTGGCCGTGGGGCAGCACTCGGCGCACGGGTCGTCGCCGCCGAGGCCGTGCGACTTTGTCATCACAGCCACATGACAAGTACATGCATTACTTCAGTCAACGTCAACAACTGGTGGCAGAACTGACACTTGAAGTCGAGAAGTCTCACCCAGGTAGATGCCAGCGGCCGTGGGGCAGCACTCGGCGCGCGGGTCGTTGCCGCCGAGGCCCTGCACAGCACGCCTGCAACTCTATTATGAAGTATGATATTAATCACAGCCACATGACAAGTACATGCATTACTTCAGTCAACGTCCACAACTTGTGGCAGAACCGACACTTCAAGTCAAGAAGTCATACTCAGTTGGATGCCGGCGGCGGTGGGGCAGCACTCGGCGCGCCGGTCGTTGCCGCCGAGGCCCTGCGACTTTTTCATCACAGCTACATGACAAGCACATGCATTTGCTTCAGTCAACGTCGAAAACTGGTGGCAGAACCAACACTTCAAAGTTGAGAAGTCTCACCTAGGTAGATGCCGGCGGCCGTGGGGCAGCACTCGGCGCGCGGGTCGTCGCCGCCGAGGCCCTGCGCGGCACACGCCGGCGTCGCGCTGCAGTACGCCGCCGCCGGGTTGGAGGTGGTGATGCTCGGGCAGCAGCCCAGCCACGTGCCGCTGTCCGTGGGGCAGCACTGCAGCGTCAGGCCCTGCGCGAAGCCTGCGCGATCCGGGGGGGGGGGGAAGGGGGGGGGGGGGGAGGGTCAATACTGTGTTGGTGTGATGTGGGTGCGATGTGAGCGGTGTGTGTGGGGGGGGGGGGCTGAGCACTGCTGTGCTGAGCTGCTGCTCGGCCACGTGATCGTATTCAAGAAGTCGGGATTGACGTGATCGTATTCAAGAAGTCGGGATTGACAGCGCTGCGGCAGCGACAGCGCAGTTTCGCGGCGTCTGTTGCTCTACCGCCGCATGAGTCATGCGCACCGCTCAAGGGTCCTGCCGGTGCACTTCGAGCGCGTGCAACCGCTCTCGAGGCATGGCGCCAACCCCAGTGTGCAGCGACACGGCGACTGCGGCATCGGCTTGCCGCGATACGTCGACAACGGTTTCGAAAATGCGAGCACCAGACGCCACGGGCGGATGAGCACGCCGCAGTCAAATCCTGCATGCCGCTGCATGCGGAGCAGGCAGGCACAGCGTCGCTCCGCAACACGCGCTCATTCGCAGACGCGGTCTACTCACACGCGCTGTTCTCGAGGCACGAGACGGGGACCGTCACGGCGGCGGCGGCGTTCATCTCCGCATACAGCGTCTCGTTGTAGCCCGGCGGCGGCGCGGGGCGCGACGCCACCCAGTGCAGCGAGTTGGTCTTGGAGTTGGCGGCGTCGAACACGGTGAGGTCGCTGATGCCTGACCATGCCGCCTCCGGGTCGAGGATTGCGTGCGCCAGGTGGATGTAGCCCTCCCACTGGGCCACGAGAGGGGGGTCCTCCCTGTGGGACGTGGGGAGGAGGGGGGGGGGGGGTGGTAGGGGTTGAAGGGGGGTGTAGTGCATGCTTCACAAAGCAGGTGTGGTGGTGACAGAACTCAGGACATTGACAACGCTTGCTGGCCTTGAGCAACCAATGCCGTAAGGGTACCCTCTCCAATCGTGCATCAAGAGTGGACTTAGCTCTGCACGTGAGATCGACTGCTGGGGTCAGAGGGCAGAGCTGTCAGGCGTGCCGCTTGCTCCAGAAAGGATGCATGAAGGCAAACCGACAAGCGGGGCATTTTGTACAGCAGCCTTGTCAGCCAACGGCGACACTACATCAGGGATGCGAGAAAGCGTGCCACGTCAACGTGGACGTACTGAGCCCTGGTGAAGGCGTCGCAGTGACAGGCCTGTCTTGCTAAAAGATAAAGTCAGGCAGACAGAAGCCACCATTTAGGGCAACGCTCACATCACCCGCTGAGCGCAGCTGCAAGCACGGGCCCACTCTGCCGTTGCCAACTTGGCACGGGTGGTCATGCCGGCAACCACAACACTACGCATCCGCAATCGCCCGCTGACTGATTTCTCGAATGGTAAATCGATTAACATTTACCTCGTAGTACATGGTCAACAATTAGCACAAAGAGAGAAGCACAGTCCATTGCGGCTGTGCGCCGGCAGCAGCGCTCACCTGGTGAGCGCCGTCGCGAGCATGGGCCACTCCTCGCGCATGTAGCCGTACGGCAGGAGCTCCGCGCTGATGGGCGTGAAGGGCATCATGTTGATGCCGTGGACGTACTCCACGTTGTCGCCGAACCTGCGTGTCGCAGGGAAGGGAAGGCAGAACAAACGAGCGACGCAAGCTCAGCGACATCATGAACCGCTGCGGAGCGCTGATGAGCGCGCATGTGGGGTTGACATTGTGCGCGTTGCAGGGGAGGCACGGCAAAGCCGGCGAGAAGATGAGGCCACGTCATGCACTGCGACAGGGGGGCTGTCGAGCGTGCATGCAGGAGAGCTGAGAGCTGCGCACGGTGGCCGGGTATGTAGGTATGCAGCGCGCGTGCCGCCACAGAACGCACACCGGGATGGCAGTGCTGAAGCAAGCAGGCAGCGTTGAGCGCAGGCAGTGACGCATGACACGATGGCAGAGCTCAGCTTTGAGAAGAGTAATGACCGTGTTGCGTGTGTGTGTGCGTCGGGGGGTGGGGGGAGGAGGAGCGGGCACTTGCTGCGGACCCAGCATCAAACATCGAAGATTCGAATTGCACGCAGGATCATCCTGATCACATGAGGCTACTGCCAATAGTTGGTGCCCGTCGAGGCAGGCGGTGAGAAAGACCGCAGCGACGTGTTGACAGACGCCAAAACTCACATTCTGAACCCCAGATCGAAGCACGTCACCGCTGGTGCACCCGAATGATAACAGTTGAAGTACAAGTCCAACTTCAACTGCTCACCAGGTGACGTCCACGGCGTCCAGCCCCCCCACCACGCCGACCATGCGGTTGGACGCAAAGATGGAGTCGTAGACGTCGCTGTCGTTGCGCATGTGCCAGTACTTGTCCGTCGAGCGCAGCTGCAGGCGGGGGGGGGGGGGGGGGGGGAAGCGAGTGCGAGCGTGTGTCGGGTGGCATCGGATTGGAGCACTCGGCCAACTGCGCTGCCGCGCGCGCGTGCTTCAATGTCGACGCCCCTGTGCCCAACACGCACTGTTGGACTCGTGATACTCGATAAAGGGCTCAGGATCTTTTGCGGGTTGCTCTCGAAAGCACTGATTCAAACCAAGTCGAGCGCAGCTGCGGTACGGCGGCAAAAAGCGCAAGCGTGTGTGCCGTGACATCGGATGAGAGCCTTCGACCCACTGCGCTGCCGGACGCGTGTCACCGAGCATGGCTGTTCTTCGCCCGGAAAGCACTTGTTATCAAAACACTCCGCCGCGGCTGTGCCCGCAGCACCACTACCACCGCCATGAGTCATGTGTGCACACTCTAGCTCAGGTTGCGCGGTCCCATCATTTGGGGGGGGGGGCACAGCGGCATTGCGCGACGCGCCCCCCTCGTCTCCCCCGCTGCGCAGGATGCTGCGGCTGCAGTCACGGTCGTGATGCTCCAGTCATCGCCTCACTATGGGGCACACCGAACAGGCCGCAAACCCAGCATGGCATGTCAGAGAGAGGACAGGGTGCTGTCCAAACTGGTTCAGCCGACTTCTCGCGCATGCGCGCTGCTTCACTGCCCTGACGCGCGTTTGCGCTGCCATCGCGTGCCGCGCCCGCATCAATCATCTGGACAGTTTCTCGCCCTACGCAATAGTCATCCACATGTGCAACGACACAGCACGCGCCGCGCCTTTCCCACCTCCCCTGCGAGCAGGATGCGGCCCCAGTCGCGCAGCTCTTTGTTGCCCGTGGACGCGAAGTGCTTGTAGAGTCTGGCAGCGGGCTTGACAGCAGCCATCTGGGCTTTTTCGCGCTCTAAGCGCAACTTGACAAGCACTGCAATGGCATTGCGCGCGCCCCCCTCACCTCCCCCACGAGCAGCATGCGCCCCCAGCCGCCCCCGATCGCGGCGACCCCGTGTTTAACAAACACAGCGACTGTGCTCACCGCACCGCACCACCAGCATACAACAACATGGCGCGTGTCACGCCCCCCTCACCTCCCCCGCGAGCAGGATGCGGCCCCAGTCGCGCAGCTCGCGATTGCCCGTGGCCATGCCCAGCAGGTACACGGCGTAGTACGCATTCACGGCCTCGGAGCTGCTCTCCTGGCTCTTGCCGTTGCCCTGCGAGAACAGCCCGCTCGCCCAGCTGCGCGAGCGTGGCGCGGCGGCGGCGGCAGCATCAGTGGCGGTGCTTGGCGCACGGAGTGCATTGTGCGCACACAACAAACCCGCGGATGGGATTTTTAGTGTGCGAATTGTTGGATACACATTAGAGTCAGAGTCAGAGTCGAGCTGCTCTCACAGGTCATCCACGGTCGTTGGCCCCGTGACAGTGGGCTGCACGCTCAGCTGCACGGCACGGACGGCACGGTAGAGGCAGAGCACCTCGAAGCGGTGCTCGCGGACCGCAATCAGACGTGCAGCGCGCGCGCGAGCATGCGCGCGTCGAGGCATATCAACGCTCAGCAGCGCTAGCGTGCGCCATTTGTCATCCAGCCTCAAACGCTGACGCACAGAGCAACACATGTCGAAAGCGCAAGACTGCAGCAGACGCACAGCAGCGCTCGCGGCGTGCGGCAGCCGAAGTGCGCTGCGAGGGCACTGCGGCCTGTGAGCGTGCCGCGCGCCTTTCCGGCGCTGCTCTCAAGTTGAGCGCTGCTGCCACGCACCCCAGCCCCAGCCCTCACAATCACGGAAGATATGCATGCATGTGTTGCCTTGAGTATCCGTAGACTGCGTCTGTTTGCGCTGTGAGCATGGACGGTCTGGAGGCACCTCACACCACAACTGCGACTTTGCAACTTGCACACAGAACCATGTGCGCGCGTACTGACAGCATACCAGAGACGCGGCCAGACTGGGCCCCATAACCCCCCCCGCTCCCCCTCCCCCCCCAAGTGCGACTTGGCACCTTGCGTACTGAATCACACGGATATGCACTGACAGCATACCGGAGACATACCGTCAGGGGCCAGACTGGGAGCCTTAACCCCCCGCCCCCCCTCCCCCACGAGTCGCCGCACGCACCTATGCCCGTCGAAGAAGTCCTTGTGGCGCGCTGTCGGGAAGCGGTCCGCGAGCGCGCGGTGGCACGCAATGTCCGACACCATGAAGTCCAGCTGGCGCCGGTACGCGGGGTAGAAGCCGGGGCGGTTCTTGGCGACGACGGCCGCCGCGTACAAGAAGTAGCCGTAGTGGAAGTGGTGGTCATTGTACCTGCGGCGGCGGCGGGCAGCGCAGCGCAGGCTTTGAGTGCGTGTCTGGCGCTGCATGTCTGGCTGAGAAGTGAGGAAAATCTTGAGACAAGGTGGAGGTTCCAGCAATACAGGCGTAACAAATCGTAGTTCAAAGTCGAGCACTGAGCACAACTGAACGTGGCGACGACCACCGCGGCGTATAAAAAGTAGCCGTAGTGGAAGTGGTGGTCGTTGTACGTGCGGCGGCAGCGGCAGGGCGCAGCGCAGCGAGGCAGGCGGCGTTGAGTGCAGGGCGAGGGTAGAACGTCGCACCAGCTTACAAGAAGTAGCCGTAGTGGAAGTGGTGGGCGTTGTACCTGCGGCGGCGGCGGCAGCGCGCGCAGCGCAGGCTTCGAGTGCGCACCTGGCGCTAGCTGAGAAGCAAGGGCCTGTCGGCGCTGTCTTGAGACCACGTTGCAATTTTATCACGTGAGCGCATCGAAGTTGCGGGTCAGAAGATGGGCACTGAGCACAACTGAAGTGGCGACGACCACTGCGGCGCACTGCAAGCAGTTGTAGCAATACTGGTGGCCGTTGTACCCTACCTGCGGCGGAAGTGGAGCTGAGTGAGAAGACGCCGTGGCTCTCGGGCGAGTAGCCACTGAAGTGATTTGCCTGAGCGTTGAGCCGTGCTCATTTCACAGGTCAGCTATGCCGAGGACTCCTCGCAAGCAGCCTGAGTCACAGGCCAGCGTCGACCAGCTCTCACCAGATCAACATCTACTGCGGAGTTTGCCCCGAACTACTTAGCGTTCCGCATGCGCCAAATTCCTGAGCACTGATGCAGCATTTCACGCCAGTCCCACAATCCGCTGCAGCTTCGTTGATGCCGTCATACGCACGAGCGGTAGATGATACCTTGGGTAGTACATCGACCACCGCTGCAACAACGCCGCAGGGGCCGCCTTAGGCAGCGAGGCTTCTGCACACCAGCGCAAGCCGCGCCACTGACTGATCTCACCACAGCCTTTGCTGAAGCCCACCGCGGCGGCGCTCGGGTGGTCGTACATGCACATAGATGAGCAGAACAGCGCATGCTGTCAATACGTCGCCAGACTCCGCCGCAACGTTGCAAAGGCCACCGTCCGCAGAGTTGTTGTCTGTGGACAAAGTATGCGCATGCGGCGCTGACTGCTCTCACCAGCCGTTGCCGAAGTCCGCGGCGGCATCGTTGAGGCCGTCGTACGTGTGAGCAGCAATCCTACACATCTGAGATGCAGGTCGCAAATGCATCAGCCAGCTCTGCAGCGCCACCGCAAGAACGACGCGGTGCAAAATTGTTGGGGCCAAGAGAATTAGCAACATTAGTGCCTCTCACCAGCCGTTGCCGAAGTCCGCAGCTGCGTCATTGAGGCCGTCGTACGTGTGAACAGATCATCACGCCTTGGATATGCATCGTCAAACTCGGCGGCGACACTGCACGGACAACACTGCGCAGAGCGGATGTTTTGCGACCCGAATACTGTTCCGCGCTGCTTGCTCTCACCAACCGTTGCCAAAGTCCGCTGCGGCGTCGTTGAGTCCGTCGTAGGTGACGACGCCGCCCCACGTCTTGTCGTACACGAGGAGGTCGCTGTTGTCGTTGCGGAGCCACGCCGCCATCGCATCTTCAATCACGGAGACCGCCTGCTCCGTGCGCAAGTTGCAACGCACGTTGCGAGACCACGGTGGTGGTACATGAGCCCGCAGGTATGGCATGTACCAGCGACAGCGCTCCGCACCGCTGTCTGCAAGGTGTTGGCAATAATTTGCACGCAGTGCTTTTGGCAGCATTGTAATACAGTGCTGCGCGGTCGCCTAACAGTGGCCAAAAACATAAAACAGACGCTCGGGCAGCGACGAGGACAACTCGAATGCCACACACACTCTTCTCACAAGCAGGCAGCGGTGCAAAGCAGCAGTGCTCAACACCCGTAGCATCAGCGCCCACCTGGTCCCTGTACCCCATCTCGCCCAGCTCCTCCGCGATGAGTGCCAGGCGCGCCATCCTCGCGCTCTGCGGCGGTTACGGCGGTTTCGGCAGCGCAGCGCGTCAGCGTTGAGCATCTCAGCGCATACACGCGCACCAGCGGCCGATCGGCCGCACAACAACACAACGCACATGCACTTCAAAGTATGACTTGAAGTACACATGTATTTTCAAACTATGACTTGAAGGAAACTTCGAAGTACATGTGCAGCAGCTGACGGATCGCACAGCAACACCAACGCATACGTACATGAAGGTATGACTCGAACAACACACACGCTAGCAGCCAAACTCCGCACAACCACACAATGCACATGTACTTCAAAGTATGCACTTCAAGTACTCATCAAATTCTGCTATGATCGGCGCCGGGCGCGCCAGCGCCTCGCACCTTGCACCGAAGAGCATCGCAAGCGCACTGCGCGCGCGCACACTGCCATCCCCCCCCCCCTGCTCGCTGGACCTGCAGATGTCAGCCGGGCCAAGCTCACAATCAGCGTCTACAGGCGCACCTGCTTGCTGAAGCCGTAGATGTCGGCGGCGGTCGGGTGCTCCGTGCTGATGTCCTTGACGAGCTCCGCGCGAATCTCGTCCGCGCGGTCCGCCCCCCACCCCCCCGCGAGCCCCCCCGTCCCCACCCCACCGCCGTCAGCGCCTCGCGCATCTCCCACGAGGTGCCCACGACGCCCGTCATGCGTCCCTGCGCACGCGAAAGAGAGAAGAACGAGTTGGCAGTGGGCCCACAGGCCGTAGTGTGAAAGTGTCGGCATTGCGAGACGAGGACGCGTCGGGGAACGGCGTGCGGCGGCGGAGAAGTGACTGCACTGACTGCACGCGCGCAGCTGGAAGAAACAAATGCGAAGCGTGATTGCGACTCGCACATCTCCCACGAGGTGCCCACGACGCCCGTCGTGCGCCCCTATATGCGCGCGCGGCGCGCGAGAGAGAGAGAGAGAGAGAGAGGAGGAGAGAGAGAGAGAGGAGCCAGTTGGCAGTGGGATCGCAGGTCATCATGGAAGAGCATCATCGTCGCGCACACAAGCCGAGACGCCGCGGACAGAGGTGCAGCGGCGGGGAATGGCGTGCGGTGGCAGGGAAACGACTGCGCGCGCGCAGCTGGGAGAAGCAAAGGCGGAGCGCGCCGCGGAGTGCGGCGAGCACGGCAGTGATGCTGGCAGCTGCGTCGCGCGCTGCCGCGCAAGCGCACGGAAAGCGAATCGCAGCGCGATGCGGAGCACTGAACGCACGAGTCGCGGCCACAGCGGAGAAAGGGCAGTGACAATGGAGGTGTGGGTGCACACGCGCGCCCTTTGTGCCCCCCCTCCCAACCATTCCTGCAGCTCACTGCGATGCCAGCGTGCCCCCCCCCCCCCCCCCCCCGCGCGCTGCTTGCCCCGCACGCGGATACCTGGCGGGCTCGTGCATTAACACCTTGCGCGTCTGGTAGGCCCCGGGCACGGCCACTGCAGTCAGCTCCATGTCCGGCTTGATGTGGCGCGGCAGGCTCAGCATCAGAGTATGTACCTGTACGTACGGTGGGGGCCCCTTTGCCACCACCCTCCCAACGCTTCAACTTCGATGAGGAGGCGGCCGCGCTTGCCTCGAGTGTCTGGTGGTACGCCTTGGGCGTGGCCGCCTCGGTCGGCTCCATCATGCCCATGACGGCAGTGCAGTCGACACAATCAATGTCAACTTCAAGTTGAAGAACTTCAAGTTGAAGAACTTTAAGTTGAAACAACTCACCTTGAGCGTCTGGTACGCCTTGGGCATGGCCACCTCGGTCGTCTCCATGTCCATCATGTCGATGTGGTGCGGCAGCGCCAGCATGAGGAGGTCCCCAAAGCCGTACTTCTCCCAGACAAACCTTGGTGACTAGCGTGTCGCCGTCGACGTCGAACTGGATCTGCGGCAGCAA